>JAMFLO010000349.1:6389-34729 GCA_027475765.1 Paralagenidium karlingii
AAGTGACGGTGGCAGCAAGCCACCAGTTCCTAGTGATGGCGGTAGCAAACCTCCCACTCCTGGCGATGGCGGTAGCAAACCACCAGTACCCAGCGATGGTGGCAGCAGACCTCCCACTCCTGGCGATGGCAGCAAGCCACCCACTCCTAGTAACGCTGGCAGCAAACCTCCAGTGCCGACCAGTAACGACGGTGCTGGCCAAAAGACACTGCGCCACTGAGTTGGTTGCTCGCAGTGCCGATTTAGTTGTTCATCTTTGTATCCGAGTGCATTCGATTTGTTGATCAGCCGCCCATTGCTATAGTTGTAAATTCGAGAGATGAATGAATGAACGCTGACAAACCACAACGTTGTTCTCTGAAATGCACCCAGCAGTTTGCGATGCCGTTTTCTACACCTGATGGTTGGCATTTGGCGTTTGTCGGGGCAAAACACAAAAGCTGCTTCTGGCCGCTTCCTGAGGATGGCCATGGATCAAAAAAGGGGCTCGTAAAACGGACCAAATGCTGATGATTCGGTGAACAAACGCTTCTTGACGTCCATGCGATCAACTGCTTGTTGCATCACAACAAGCAGTTGATCGCAGGCTGCCCCATCAAAAAAACCACACCATTGCATCTGTTTGGAGAGCAAACCAGCCCACGACCCGATGGCAGTAGAACGTGAGACAGTGGACTGCATGGCGTCATCAAAGCTTTAGGACTTCCTCAACTCCATCACGATGCAGCTCTCTGCCACCACATGGGGACGGCATTTTTTTCCCTGTTGCGTGGCATCAAACTTTGACAGGGTTGAATATCCTCTCAAAGTCAGCGTTCCATTGACGGAACAGACCTACAAGCGGAACGTTTGGCTGCTCCAAATGGTTCTCAAACATGCAGCTGATCAAGAGTAAAGTGGGCAAGTTGTGCGTTGACTAGATGGTGAAAACAATCAAACGTTGAGGTTGGTATCCTGCTCATTTCAAAAACTGCGTTCAACAACAACAACAGCAACACGCAACAAACAAACGACACATTTCAAGTCCAATGACCAAGATCTCGTTCGCTTTCATCGTGGCGGCGCTCGCCATCTATGCGTCCTCGGGCACAGGAACCGATGTGAATGGCGTTCCTCCAGCACCGGCTGGTGATAACAAGGATGGTGATGCCAGACAGGTCATTTCTGGTGGTGGAGGTGGTAAGGGCGGCGGTGGAACAATTGAAGGTGGTGGTGGTGGCGGAATCGATGGTGGCGGCGGAATCGATGGTGGTGGTGGAATCGATGGTGGTGGTGGAATCGATGGTGGTGGTGGAATCGATGGTGGTGGTGGAATCGATGGTGGCGGCAAAGGAGGTGGTGGAGGCGGAGGCAAGGGCCATCACCGTGGACGTAAACGTGGTGGTGATAAGGATTGTGACAAGCACAAGAAACGTGGCGGCAAAGGTGGCAAAGGAGGCGGTGGCGGAGGAGTTGACGGAGGCGGAGGTATCGATGGTGGCGGCGGAGGTGGTGACAACGGAGGAAAAGGTGGTGGCGGTGACGGTGGCAAGGGTCATCATAGTGGGGGGAAACATGGTGGTGACAAAGACTGTGACAAGCACAAGAAACGTGGCAGCAAAGGTGGCAAAGGAGGCGGTGGCGGTGGTGCTGGAGGAGGAGGAGATGGCGGCGGCGGTGCTGGAGGTGGTGGAAAGGGCAGCCAAGTACCCAGTGGCGGCGGCGGCGCAGGAGGAGCTGAACAAAAGAACTTGCGTGGATAACTCATTAGCTGCATCGAGTTGTACCGACGTGTCTGTATATTTGTATTGGTGTGTGTTCAATTTGCTGATAAACCATCTGATTCAAAAGAGAGAGATCACAAACGATGCTTGGAGGAGCCACTGGCCTGCTGCAACAACTGTATGAAGACGTCGAACCAACACCGCAAATTATTTCGGTGCAGACAAGCGCATTGATTGTTCTGTGTGCAAATCGGTGGCCGCACCTTGTGCAGTTTTGACGGTGGTGGTGTCAACGGTGGAGGTGATGGTGGTGATCGTCAGCACCAGCATGGTGGCCAGAGAGGAGGCAACAATTGTCGAATTGTCGGTGGTGATTTTGATGGCGGTTTTGAGGATGATGGATTTGAATGGATTTGACGGTGGTGTGGATGTCGGATGGAACGGCGGCAGTGGTTTGGGTGAAGATTGTGACAACCAAGGACGAGACAGGGGAGGAGGTGGTGGCGGTGGAGACGGTTAGGGGCAATATCGATGGTGGAGATGATAACGGTGGCGGAGACCGTGGAAGCGGAGAAACTGGAGGCAATGGAGAGAGCAATCGAATGCAAAGGCAATCATAAGAGGCGTGACGGCAAAGCGGGCAACGGAGGAGGTGACAGTGCGGGACCAAGAGGTAGCAGGAAAGAGCAAGAGCAGTCCAGTACCCACCGAGGAGCTTGTCAAAGCTTCTTACGTGGCTAAACGCTCGGTTGTGTCGAGTCGTTTGGTCGGATTTGTCGTTTTGGTAGAGAGTTTACTCGATCTGAAGGGAAAGGAGAAACCGCTTGTGGGTTTGATATCCGTCGGATGCGTTTCGCAGGGTCTTGTGGTCGTTGCGATCCCACCGTCGCGCCTCGACTGTTGGATTCTTCACCAGTGTTGGAGATATGTCTTTGAGTTGCGGTGGTGATGAAAGCATAGCAACGGCTGTGAGAGCAGAACCATTCATCATCCTGTACCATCCAAACGCATCCATCCACCTCTGTCGCTCCGGGTACCAACCTGTTTGGGTGCTGTTGAACCAAGTGCAGGCTGCTTCTTGTTGTTGGATGGAGTGCGTGCGAGATCCCTCAAGTCTTTTGGTCGTAAACTTGAAGTGTTCACGGCATTGCTAGACAAGAACCGAGTCGGATGGTTCCTTTGGCGACCCATTTGGTTGGCTCTGGGTCTGATCTGTGAGTCGATGCAGGTGACCAAAAGTCTCGCCAGTATAGTTCGCAAGGACTGTTTCACTGGTCGCGGCACTATCAGCTACACCAACTTGTTGTTGAGAGACACCACCACCGCACCAACTGGTGCAGCAGATTATCGATGGAGGTGAAGTCGTTTGATCTCACACATTGGATGAAGAGTTGTATAAGCGAAGGTGGCCCTGAGACAGATGGTAAACGCCTTGTTGACTGTTCTCATGGCCACCCAAAATACAGCGAGACCAAATCAATGACTACAACTTGATCATCGTTCCGTGGCTGCAGATGGCGGGGCATATCCATACAGAGTGCCACCAGACCTTTTCATCATCTGATCAACTAACTCTCTTGTGAAGGTGTTGTATGGTTGGGCTTTGGCTTTGGCTCAAGGTCATGGCAGCACGAAGATGACCAGAGAGCATCATGAGAGGTGGAACTGTGGTGACCCAAATGGTGAGGAGAGCAGTTGCTTCTTGCCGCGTTCGAGTGTTGAGCTCAAGTTGAGGGCGGCGGCAACTCGTTTGACGTACAATAGGTGAGCTGCTCATTCTCCAATTCACCTCGAACAACCCATCCCAACCCAAACAACCACAAGAGCGAACAGAACAGATCAAACACCAATGACCAAGATCTCGTGTGCCCTGATCGCCACGGCGATCACCATCTGCGCTCCAGTGTCGATCGCGAAAAGTTCCTACAGCGCCATGATTCCCAACGGCGAGAAAATGGGCAAATCGCTCGGCCACGATGGAAGCAATGTAAACGCCTTTGGCAAACTCTTTTCAGCCAACAACAAGGATTGGTCCACCATCTGCAACCAGCCGTATCCTGGCAGCCAAAAGACGTGCGGGCAGGTGCTGGGTGACCCTTGCTGCACATGGAAACAAGGTGGCAATCCGGACTTCGATTTGAGTGCTCCGAATCTTCAAGGAACCACGTGCAAGAGTGGCAGTGCAGGAAGTGCTGCCGGTGGGACGACTACACCAGCACCAGCAGGAGGTGATGCAGGAGCTGGTAAAGGTGGTAACAATGGTGGAGGTACCCCAACAGACAACAATGGTCCAGGTCAGGTGACCGGTGGCGGCGGTGACAATGGAAGAGGCAACGGAGGAGCTGGAAACGGTGGGGGCACTGGAGGAGGTGAAAATGGTGGAGGCAAAGGTGGTGGCGGTGGTGGAAATGAGGGAGGAAATGGAGGAGGTGAGAATGGTGGAGGCAAAGGGGGTGGCGGCAACGGAGGAGGTGAGCATGGTGGAGGCAAAGGCGGTGGCGGCAACGGAGGAGGTGAGCATGGTGGTGGTGGTGATAATGGACATCACAGTGGAGGTGGCAAGAACAGCGGTGGTGGTGGTGGCGGCGGCAGTGATGGAGGTCACGGAGGCAACGGTGAAGGCGGCCATGGTGGCAAAGGTGGTGGAGGAGACTGCGACAAGCACAAAGGTCACGGGAATGGTGAAAACGGAGGAGGCAATCACGGAGACAACGGCGGTGGTGGAGACAAGGGCCACGGAGGCAATGGAGGCGGCGGTAACAGTGGCAAGACGCCCGGCGGCAATCCTGGCGGTAATCCTGGTGGCAAGATCCCTGGTGGCAGTCCTGGTGGTAATTCTGGTGGTAAGATTCCTGGTGGCAATGCAGGCGGTAATGCTGGAGGGAATACTGGTGGCGGCGATGCTAAAGGAGGTGCCAAAGGCGGCGGTGTGCCCACTGCCAATGGTGGCGCAGGAGGCGCGTCTCAAAAGAGTCTGCGAGGTTGATTCACCTTGGCGAGAGCGAGTCGTATTGCTGTAAATGCTGTAAATGTGTATCCAAGTGCATGTTTGAATTGGAATTCGATGTTACAACATAAGAATTGAACCGCTTCTTCGTGTTTGCCGTCTGGCAGCTTCCTCTTGCGAGTTCTCTCTGGTTATAGAGCCATAAGAGACCCACAACCTTGACCAGCTGCTTCAAGCTTTTGGGATCCTCCAAGCGAATGAGACCTCTGACTCTTTTGTGCAATGCTGGGTGGAACGGAGTTGCGTTCACAAGCATGAACACTCTCTTTGCCATCGCTTCTGGTGCTCACAATTGACTAACGTCAACATGACCAAGACTGGCGGTGGCGGAATGGATCCATTTAGAAGTCCCGTTGCGTAGTAAGATGGCGACACGACATGTCCGACGAGGGCAGTTTCAGTACACTGGTGACGGGGCTTACCTGCGTGCGGGTGTGATGCATCTTGTCTGGTTCTGACGAAGCTGATCCGTGCCAATGTCTGTCATCCAGATTCACGAGGAACTGACTGACCCATGGATCTGGATGAGGTTGGGCTCCAAAAGCATGGCCTTGATGAGATCAGTGGGTGCCTGCAGTTGGTCGTCACAATAGATGGCAGATGAATCAGATAATGTGATGGGTGTTGATAGAAGATTGTCACACATGCTTCAAAGAGAGTGATCGCGTCGCCTTAGAAGATCAACGTAACACTTGTTGACACAAGCATCAGAGGGCACCCAGTCACCACTCAATTTGCCTTTTGCGCGCCACACGACAAAGCACAGAACTCAAATCACAAGCCCCCACGATGCGTCCCGTCCCACCACTTGCAGCAGCACTTGTCATGATGCTGATGGCTTCAACGGCCAACGCCAAGAGCGCGTATTGCAGTAACATCCCCAATGGCGATGCGATAGGCAAGAATTTGGGCCATTCGGGCGACTCAGTGAGTGAATTTGGCAAACTCTTCGCCAAATGTGGCAAGAATTGGGCCTCGCTCTGCAAGCAGCCGTTCCCAGGAAGCCAAAAGACTTGCGGAGAAGTGCTCGGAGATCCTTGCTGCACGTGGAAACCCGGTTCGAAGCCCGACTACCCTTTGACAGCCCCAAGACTCGAAGGTACTGAGTGTAAGGCTGGAGGAACTGGTGGTACCACCAAAGGAGGTGGAAGCCCAAGCGCGAACGGGCAGCCGACCTCGACAACCGCGGCACCTTCGACCGGTGGTACTGGTACTGGCACCAGTACTGGCACACCAAGCAAGGGATCACCAGGCACGGGCACTTCCACCAACACGGGTACTGCCAACGGACAACCGACTGCAACAACAACCGCACCATCGACCGGAGGCACTGGCACTGGCACCAGCACGGGTGCTCCTGCCACCACTAAAGGAGCAACAGGCACCTCGAACACGGGAACTGCGAATGGACAACCTGCCGCGACGACTGCCGCACCTTCGAACAGTGGAACTGGCACCAGCACTGGCACACCAAGCAAGGGATCACCAGGCACGGGCACTTCCACCAACACGGGTACTGCCAACGGACAACCGACTGCAACAACAACCGCACCATCGACCGGAGGCACTGGCACTGGCACCAGCACGGGTGCTCCTGCCACCACTAAAGGAGCAACAGGCACCTCGAACACGGGAACTGCGAATGGACAACCTGCCGCGACGACTGCCGCACCTTCGAACAGTGGAACTGGCACCAGCACTGGCACACCAAGCAAGGGATCACCAGGCACGGGCACTTCCACCAACACGGGTACTGCCAACGGACAACCGACTGCAACAACAACCGCACCATCGAACGGCGGGACTGGCACAAGCACAGGTATGCCAGCTACCACCAAAGGAGCCGGCACCACAACGGACGCTCCTGCAGCAACTACTCCACTTCCTTCGACAACACCAGCGCCATCTACTGCAAATGGACAACCCTCAGGAACGCCAGCACCTGCTGAAACTACGCCTGCTCCAGCAACCACCACACCTGCGCCAACAAATGCAACTACGCCTGCACCAACCACTGCTACTCCTGCATCAACAACTCCAGCTCCAACGACACCAGCACCCACGACAGCACCAACTCCAACACAGCCTTCAACGGGAACTTCAACAAAGGGTCAGCCTAACATGAACGGCAGAAATGGAAACCCTATGAATGGGAACCCCGTGAATGGAGGAAACCCGATGAATGGCAACCCGATGGGCGGAGTAAACCCTATGAATGGAATGAATGGAGGAAACCCCTCATTCCGTGGAAATGTGGGCAGCACCAACCTTAAGCCCATGGGGAGCAACAACATGGGCAATGTTGGTAACTCGGGCATGGTCTCGGTGGGCAACATGGGCGGAGGAAACCGTCCAATGGGCAACATGGGCAACATGGGCAACATGGGGGGCAACACGGGGGTTAAAGGCCGTTGATCACCATCGTTGCATAGCGTTGGGTTCCGTCTTTCACTTGATTTCCTTTTGTTTTCGTCTTTTGTTTTTGAATTTGCGTCGCTTGTTAATGGGTTTGGTCACGAAACGCTTGGTTTTTGCTGTGTGTCGTTTCGCGTCCCGTCCCCTCGTCCCAGATCGCACTGGTTGTACACTGGTAACGGACAATGTCTCTCGAAGGTTGCTCCAACGTGTGGGTGTGACCAGCCAACCCACCTTCATATTCGCATGATGTTGGCGATGCCGCCATCCAAAGTGCGGGGCATCCTTCGCCTCCGCGCGCTGGCGCCGACCTCTTCTCGTTGCTTTGCCACCGGCGCAAAGCCGCTTTTTGACGGCTCCAAACACCAGGAGAAGATCACGTCGCTTTGTCGAACGCGCGGCTTTGTGTTTCCGGGATCCGACATTTATGGCGGACTCGCCAACTCGTTTGACTACGGGCCGCTCGGCATGCTCATGAAAAAGAACATCCAGGATCGCTGGTGGTTTGAGTTTGTGCAAAAGCGTCCCAATTGCGTGGGTCTGGACTCGTCCATTTTGCTCAATTCCGCTGTGTGGCAGGCCTCGGGGCATCTCGAAAACTTCACCGACCCGATGACCGAATGCGCCAAATGCAACTCCCGCGTGCGGGTCGACAAGCTCCTGGAGAGCAAATTACCGCCGGAACAAGTGGCTTCGTTGTCGCTGCAGCAAATGGACCAGTTGCTGCATGAACAACACATCGAGTGCCCCAATTGCAGTGCCCAGGACGCCTTCAAACCGACCAAGAACTTCAATCTGCTGTTCCGCACCAACATGGGTGCCACCGAAGAGACCTGCGACTGGATCTACTTGCGTCCCGAGACGGCCCAGGGCGCATACATCAATTTCGCCAACGTGCAGACCACCATGCGCAAGAAACTGCCGTTTGGCATCGGCCAAATGGGCAAAAGCTTTCGCAACGAGATCTCGCCGGGCCATTTTCTCTTTCGAACACGTGAATTCGAGCAGCTCGAGTTGCAGTTTTTCACGGCTCCGGAGGAATCGGACCAGTGGTTCGACTACTGGGTGCAACAATGCTACGACTTTTTGGTGAAATATGGCGTGCGCAAAGACAGTCTGCGGCTGCACCAGCACAAACACGAAGAACTGGCGCACTATGCGCGTGCGACCACCGACATTGAGTTCAAGTACCCTTTTGGATGGAGCGAACTCTGGGGCATCGCCAATCGCACCAACTTTGACCTTGACAAGCACATGAAGGCATCTGGCAAGAGCCTGATGTACACGGACCCCATCACCAAGCAAGAGTTCCTGCCGCATGTCATCGAGCCAGCGTTGGGGGCCGGAAGATTGCTGCTTTCGCTGCTGATAGACGCCTACGACGAAGAGGAAGTGCGCGGAAGAAAGCGCGTGGTGCTGCATCTGCATCCAGAGATCGCGCCGTATCGCTTTGCCGTGCTGCCGCTCGTCAAGAACAAACCAGAGATTGTCAACTTTGCGCATGACATCTTCGGCAAAGTCTCCGAGTGTTTTAGCGTGGACTACGACGTCAACGGTTCCATCGGTCGTCGCTACCGTCGTCAAGACGAGATCGGCACGCCCATGTGCGTGACGGTAGACTTTGACTCCCTCGAAGACAAGTGTGTGACCATTCGAGACCGAGACTCGATGGACCAGAAGCGCGTTCCAGTGGAGAAACTGCTGGAAGAGACCTTGTCCAGAGTCTCCAAAGTGAATTTTAGTGTGTTTTAACGAGCCATTCAACCGATGGCATGCAGTTTTGTCGTTTGTTTGCTTGGTTTCATGTCGATGGAGACCGCTTGGCGCCGATTAACAAGAGATGGTGGGGCGGTCAGCACTGTTGGCACCTAGCTCTATAGTGCCTCAAAAGTCATCTTTAATACCCAGGTAGAAATGTCGGGAGCCATATCTGTTGCTGACACGCGCTGATCATGACGCAGGCCACTGCAAAGAGTGCATGCACCAATGGGCAAACGCGCGCCACTATCTACTGTTCTTGAGATGAAGCAGAAGAATGACCAGCCGTTGGTTCGGTGCGCAAGAACTCCGGTGCTACCACCAATCCCAAATCCAGCTGCATGAGACTCAAGAAACCAAGAGTTTGTTCCAGTGGAGTAACTTCTTTGCCATCAAATAGATTGGAGCAGTTCCTTCGTTAATCTCTCACGGATCTCTTGAGCCAACAACCAGTCCAAGAATGGATCAGGCAGAAGGCACCATTCACTGAATCATCTCGCCATCCAAAGATGGGCTCCGATGACTACTCGGAGAAGAAAGCTGCCACTCTTCACGTCAGCAACGATACCCAGGCAACACGTCCGGAGCACCAAAGAAGCAGCATTTACGCCGTTGAGATGCGTTGACCTGAGCCACCAACTGCATTTTGGCACACGGCAAGAAGCAACACACCACCATGAAATCACGCGTTCGAGTGCCTGGAATCCCCAACAGGCGTCGTACAGTGGTTCTCAGTGTGCCGACTTCGATCCGATCAATGACTTGCAGCACCAAAATGGCCATCGCGAGCCAGAAACCCGCGGAAGTCGGGGATTCCTGTCTCACGACGTCTTCTTCGTCCGATCCGAAGGAGTATTTGCCTTTGGTATGGATCGAAATGACGTACATGAGGGCCAAAGCGACCAGATCCACCGCAAGTTGACTCAACAGCGCTGTTGGGTACGACTTGGCATGGCCAATGCGCACTTGGATTTGCGCAATGGTGACCCACGGCACGAAGCAAGTGACATAGCAGATGGGCCAGCAATGGGCTTGTCGATGGCATTCGCACATTCCATGCTTCCACTGATCGGCTATGACGTCTTCCATGAGCAGCGTGGGTGGGGAGGCGCAAGCAACATCGTTGTAACCCACAGGAGAAAGCGTTGACTGCTCAGCCATCACCACGCATGTGGCGTGGCCCCCATGTAACAGTCGGCACAAGTCTGGGCTGGGCACCCTTTGAGGATGGTGGGGTCAGTTTGTGGGCCGATTTTTAGCCAATCAGCATCCGCAACGAATCGCTTCTTTGGTGATTCTTGATACCCAACAAGAGGAGGAGGATCCAGATGAGCCGTTGGCTTGCTTGTCTGGTGGTTGGTCTGTTGCTGACTCTGGTGGCCAGTGAATACGATGCCAAATCGGATGTGGAGATCCTGACAGACAAAAACTTTGAGTCGCAAGTGCTGCAGAGTGAAGACTACTGGCTGGTCGAGTTCTATGCGCCATGGTGAGCTGCTGACCGACAGCATTATTGGGCGCTGCTGACACCTAACAAAGAACACACGGACGCTCTTCAACAGGTGCGGCCACTGCCAGAAATTGGAGCCGGAATGGAAAAAAGCAGCCAAAAAGCTCCGCGGCAAAGCGCGTTTGGGCGCCGTCGACGCCACGGTGCACACCAAATTGGCGCAGCGCTACGGTATCCAGGGCTATCCGACCATCAAAGGTGTGTGTGGTGTTGCTGCGCTGACTGGCGGACTGACGGACCGACTGATTGATTGACTGACGAGGCTTTGGTGCCTTTAGAATTCGGTACCAACAAGAAGAAACCGACAGATTACCAGGGCGGACGAACCAAAAAAGACATCGTCAACTACGTCGCCAACTCGGCCGACGCGAAAAAGCTCGGTGTCAGCACCAACGCGGTTCAAAAACTTGATTTCAACTCTTTTCAGCGCTTTGTGAGCCAGGATCCGGTGGTGCCAAGTGCCATTTTCTTTGGCAGCAAGAAGTCGAGCGGCAAGAAGGCTTCTGCCAAGGTGCGCAATGGGACCTGTGCGTCCATCGCCAATCCATCGAGTTGGACTCCTTCTGCTTCTCCGAACTCAAATGACTGACACGTTGGGCGTCGGATGGTCTACCTTCAGGCACCCAAATGGCTGAACAAGCTCTCCAAGCAATTCGCTGGTGAACCGGCCAAGAAGTCAAAAGCCAACAAACGAGCAAAACGCGCGACCGCGACGCCCGCGGTGCGATTCGGATTTGTGCCGTTTGATGAGGCCAAAATCGCCAAGCATTTGCGTCTGGGAGACGCCGATCTGCCTGCTCTCGTGGTGGTGTACCCTTCGGAGAACACATTTGTGAGTTTCGACGCCCAAAAACACGGCGAACTCAGTGCCAAAACCGCTTTGCAGTTCATTTCGGATGCTTCAAAGTCTTCGACTGAGTCGCGAAGCCAATTGCCAAAGCTTCCGCTGTTCCCAACGGTCGGTCCGCCAAAGAAAAAGCCGCAGATTCGTGTGCGCGCGTTTGAGGACAAACACGTGGCGTCCTGCACCGCCAAGAGCTCCAAAAAGAAACTCTGCGTACTGGTGGCAGCCGTCAACGCCGCTTCGCAGTCGCACGAAACGGAAGAGGAGGCCCAGGCCCATGCACTCAAATCGCTGGCCAAAAAGTATCGACGTGATCCGTTTGCTTTTTACCAGTCGGCCACTTCCAGCTCCGCCTTTGACAAACTGCAACAAGAGCTGCAGCTACCGCCACCGAAAGATGAAGCAAGTCATCGCGTGGTGGTGCTCAAGGCTGGTCGCCGACTCAAGTACATTGGTGAGCCATTTGTAATTCTAAATGGACGGCAACAAACGGACGACAGGGGTTTTGACTTGGTTTGAGGATGGCAGACACTTCAATTGATCACTTGGGCCAACTCGAAGCGACGGTCGGGAAAACACTGGACAAAGTGCTGGAAGGCAGCGCCGCGTTTACGACTCTGCAGCTGCCCGAAGAAGCGGAAACGCAGGAAAAGTCGGCGAACCAGCAACGACAAGAAGAACAAGAGCGAGAGCCACGACTCGACCAACAAGAGCAACAGGATCGCGCCGAAGAAGAGCTTCATGAAGAACTCTAACATGGACCGAGTACATTTTGGAAATATACGGGAAAAAGAGCATCCATTTTGGTGGCAACCTGTGATTTGGGAGGGCTAGGTGTGTAATTTTTGGAGTTTTGGTGGCTTCGAAGATAAAAAAGCCCTTTTTGCCTTGGTGAAAGCAGTGGGCAGACACAGAACTGCTCACTTTTTGTGTCGACTCGATGGGCGGCGCAACGTCTCGCGAGCAAACCGACTTTCGCGCGTGTGAGTGGCTGTCGGCGTCGATCGTCGACTGTTGGCTGGCTGGCTGTTTGGCTGTCAGCTGTGCGCTGTCTGTCTGCCTGATGGAGGAGAAGGAGAGGAAGAAGAGCAGGTTTCCTACTTCTTCTTCCGATTCTCTCTCGCTGTCGCTCGGAAGATGGCTACACCAACTGGCTGACGCTCTGACTGACGCGTGATCTCTCTCTCTCTCTCTCTCTCTCTCTCTGGTGGATGAACTCATGTCATGACGAAATGCAAACCGACGCAGTTGACGAAGGCGAATTCACCGTCGCATGGCTCACCTTCAAGGTGCGGTTTGATTGCTCGTGGCGTGCTTGGTTCCATGGCTCATTGGTCAACTTGCACTGACGCAACTGCTCGAAATGACCTTTGGCTGGCGGGTGGCGTCCGAACAGGGCGACGCCGTGGAGAAAGATGACAATCGACAGGCAGCTCGGAAGCGAGGTCTGCTGTCGTCCAAACTGCTCAAAAACCTCTTTGGCGGTGCGTCGGCTTTCGTGCCGTCCGACTTCTGTCTGCTCTTGTGAGATAGCTTCTGACTCGACTTGATACGAGAAGAATCCACCATCAAAGCGTTTGAGGCCTGTGAGGGCGACTACATCTCGCGCGAAGCCTTCATCAGCACTTTAGTGTCGTGTTATCTGTATGTCGTTAACACAATGACGTCTGCATGACGTCAGTGGCTCTGACTGATCGACTGATAACTGGCATGTTCCAGAGGCAACACAGAGGACCGAATCGCATTCATCTTCACCATGTACACAATCACATACGGCCACGAGAGGTAAAAACTGCGATGTGGAGTGTCATGGAGGCATTTTGGAAACCCCATTTGATGTTTGTCTGCTTGCAGAGTGGGCGAAAACTTCATTTCGGAACCCGATTACTTGGATTTTCTCGATTATTTGGCTCTAAATGGTCATGTTCACAAGGTTGTAAACGAATCCACCACCGAGACTCAAAGTACTGGATGGAAATGACCTCAATGTATGTGCGGCAGAAACTCTACGATGCCTTTGAAGAGTGCAAGATTCCGTCTGGTTCGATGCTACCGTATTCACAGTTTCTTTCGTGGGTTCGATCGTATCCTTCCATACTCGAGGTGAGTTTGGGCGCTATCTCGTAAAGCATCAAGAGCTTACGATCTTGTTTGCTGATCCAGTACTTGGTCGAAAAGCTACCACCAGTCAATTCACAAGATGATTCTCCACTGGAGACCCCGCTGAGCATCCGAACGAACGACGAACCTGCTCCTCCGAACAGGCAAGTTGTTGATGATGTGAAAAAGCGTGTGGTTGGCTTCGTTCTAATGGTCGTCGTGTCGGCAGTGATCCGCTAAACACCAGCCCTTCCTGTCGCACCGAGAAGCTTCAAAAGGGCCACATGAGTTCGTTTGATTTTATTGGCGGCGAAGACAGCGGTGATGACTCGGATGAGTTGTACGACTCGGATCAAATCTCGGAGCTGGACGAACCCTTTGAGAGCAACTTCCAGGCTCCTCCTTCTGGTGGCCTGCAGCTTGACGACAAGTCGGATTCCAGCGATGTCGAGAATCACACCATGCACGACGTTGCCGCAGCGACAGCGGCAGCTTCCAGTGGCCCAGCTGCACCAGCGACTCCTTTGTCTTTTCCTGGCACTGGGGCGTCGGTTCTGAACTCGTTTGGCGCCCGTCGAATGGACAAAGAGAAAAAGACAAGGAGTTCGCGCAGCAACGTTCAGAAAATGGGTCGACTCGGCAAAGCAGTCGGTGGTGGCATCTCCAAAGTTGGTCGCAACCTGCTTCACGCGGGCAAACAGAGTGCTTCGGTGAGTAGCAACAGAATGGCCTCATCCGGTTCGTCTTCTGGCGGCCCCAATGAGACGACAGTGGGAGGCAAACCCCAGAGTCTGGGCGGGATCTATGGCGTGCAGTCCTTTTCGTCTGAGTGCCGCATGAATGAGCACTACGTGTGCGGATACCTGAACAAGATCAGCGATGGCAAGTGGTCCAAGCGCTCCTGGCATCGTCGGTGGTTTGTCTTGGATAGACAATGTGGCATGCTATCGTACTACCGACTCAATCCAGCCAACAATATGAACGTCGCCACAAGAGGAACTGTGGTGCACATGGAAGACATCTCTTCGAGAACATCTAGCATCCAAAATCCAGGCAAGCCTGCCGAAGTCTCGTCTTCGTCTCCCATCAAAGAGGACAACAACCCCCGCAGTGCCTATCCATCGAGTTCGACTTCAGGCAATGCGCATTCAGGATCGTTTGCTGCAAGTGGTGGTGTGGAGCCATCAGCAAACTCAAACGTCAATCCAGCGGATGGAAGTCGTCAAGTACTCAACGAACAAGCGAGCAGTGAGCCAGCAACGACGACAACCACTAAAGATGCCACGTCGGCAGCATCAAGCGACAAGAATGCTTTGTCTCCTGCCAGCACTCTGGTGTACATGAATAAGGCACATCCCTGGTATCGTGGTGAAATGGACCTCAACAAGGACGGCGCCTCATTGCTTTTCGAAAAGCATCTGGCTCGCAACGCCCCGACGCAATTCTTCTTTCAAGTTTCGAGTCTTTCGCTGGCAGAACTGGAGACCCGACGTGGTGGCATTCAGTTCAAGGTCCGTGAAGCGTCCATCGTGTGGAGGATGCAAACACGTTGATGACCGGGGAGACTGATCAGGTTGTTGTCCGTTTTCTTTTTTGTTTTTGCTGTTTGGTTTGCTATGTGTGCACGAAGCTCTGCGCAGATAACTACCACGACTTTGATCGATGGACCCAGGCGCTTTCTGAAGTGATCAATCGCAAGCACTCAGAGCGCCATTCCCAAGAGAAACACGATCATCCGCCCTTGAGCCACCAGCAAATCTACCGCCAGCGACTTCAAGCGCAGCAGCGAGAAAGACAGAAAGCCAAGGAAAAAGAGGATTCGTCACCCACCCACGAGGACTTCAAAGGATCTCCCAAGAAGAGCGAAGACATTGCGCCGTCACCAGCCACGCGCATTATGGCGTCTCCCATCATCAACGAGTCATCCTTGTTGCACACCTCATCATCCATGCTAGCCCACTCGCCGACTCAATGGAGGCTGGCGATCCATCTCGAGGGTTATCAGGAGATCTTTGTGGCTGGGTTCTTGTTGTTTGCAGTCACCGCGTGTATGGTGCCCGCGTCGTTGGCGTTCATGATCGTGACGGGCTACGCTGCTACCGTGTACCTCCAGACCACATCGTTACCGCTTTGTTCGCGGCTCGGAGCTGGTCGCACCATCCCCGAAGTGGCATTCCATGGTGACGCTTCTTCCTGTTCAGATCCCACCCATTGCTGTCTGCACAAACCAGATGTCTTTGAACTTTCTCGGAGTGGCAGCATGTCCTCAGGTGCAGGTCGCACACGTAAAGTGCCGACCCCTCAAGCAGCCTTTGAGTCGCAGGCTTCCATGAAGAAGTTTGAGATGGGGTTCTCGATCAAGCGAGCGTGCGACGACCAACTCGTAACTTCCCAAGGCCATCACGTGTGGGCTCAGACTTCTGCCGATACCTTTATGGTGCGCTGCCAGGATTACAAGAAGTCGCGTCGAAAACAGCCGTCCAAATCGGCGCTGTTTGAGTTTCTCGGTGCCGACGTGGTCCAAACCAATGGCAAAATCGATTTGATCAGCAAACGGGTGACGTTTCCCGACAGTTTGGCCAACAAACGGCTCTTTGTCGTCAACATTCAGGTGCAGACTTGTGCCCAGAGAAAAGGTTGGCTGGAATGGAACTCAATGGCAGTATCTCTTGCTCTCTGTGTCTCAATAGCTGCCGTCGTATGCGCCAATCCTGTGGGGTGACAACAGCAACAACGGCCCAGGTTATTGCATTGTAATGTACTGGAGGATTCCCGATGACATCGTTGAGGTACGTTCATGCGGTGTGGCGATGTGTCGTCGGTTTTGGTCGTTGGCTCGAGCTCAACGAGCATTTGGAATAGGAATTAAAGTCCCCCAAGAGCACGAGCGTGCGTCTGCTCAAGCGCTTTCTCGAAGCCGGCAACGACACGTCGCTGACCGATCGCTTCAAGATGATTGTGCAAGTGGTCAACCATGAGGAGTGTGGACTCACGGGAGTTGCGCGCAAGCTTCTCGTGAGCCACAACGCAACGCCTCTGCTCACCCGTCCGCAGCATCGTATTTATCACTGGAACCAGATCACCGAAGTGGATATTGACGTGCACATTTTCTCCTACATTGCTCGGCGCGGGCTCGCCATGTTGCTGGACAAGACGACCCAATTGATTGTGGATGTGGCGTTTCTGGTCCAGGGCGAGACTGAAGACGAGCTACCTGAACAGATTCTAGCGTGCGGTCGCTTCAATCGGCTCAACAGCAACATGGCCCGAGCCATTTGATGAGGTATGGTGGAGTGTGGTCTGGCAGATCAGACCGAGACAGCAACCCACCCGAGTGGAAGTTTGTATGTGACGGAAAGAATCAGAAAACCTTGTCTTGTGCATCACTAAGAAATTCAGACCCGAAAGATGGTTGAATTTGAAAAGGTATTCATCACATTCTTTTCGCTTCTTGGTGTTTTCCGTCACTGGACGTCGTCAGTCCCATGCAGAGGAAAACTGGCAAAACTGGCAAAACTGGCAATGGACAAGTGCAGGTGGATGACATGCAAATGGGTCGGATGCTCAGATCAAATCACTCAACACCAAGGGCTACTACCCCCTTTTTTCAGAAACTCTAGTCTGAAAATAAGCAAAAAAGTGTTCTTCATAGCATCGTTCGCTTCTTTCTTTCTTTCTTTCTTTCTTGCGCTCTCTCGCTCGCTCGCTCGCTCACTTTCTCTCGCCACAACCATCTGCGTGGTTGACGGCAAAAGGGCAAATGCCCATCAACTCGTCGAAGCTGGTTTCTCTTTTGGGCTCTCACGACCATTCATTTCATTAATGGAGATATAAAGACTCCGTCCCGCAAGAATGAATTGTCGCCGTTTATTCAGTTTGGCGATGCATCACTTGCGACAGGTCCTGTTCGTTTCAACCTGTTGAAGTGGGTCCATCAAATGCCACTGCAACCAGCGCCACCAGCGTCGACGCAGAGCTTTTCCGGCGGATTCTTCCTGCCTGCACAACGCTCCGTTCATTGCAAGGGCGGATTCTTCGCCTCGGATCCTCGAGTTCAGCAGCTGTCGTCTGCCACTCGGTACTCCACGGGCGTATCTGCTACGGTCTCCACCCGCGACTCCGACGCCACTGCGCAGTCCAAAGCCTCCAGTCGTCTGCCATCAAAGAGTACGATGGAAAGGCTCTGCTTGAAGGACGTATTGCATGACTGAATGGTTATGCTGTCGTCTAGTCTCCAAGTCCAAGTCCCGACCTTCCATCTCCATCCATCAGCATCGAGAAGAGGAGGAAGATGACCAGCCTCTTCACCAGGCTGCAACCCAAAGCAGTCTCCCGGCCAAATTTGAGGTGTTTCTCCAATCTCTGGCAGCTCCTTGCACTCCTTCCGTGCCACTCATTGAAGTGGTGCAATTGCACCCAACAGATTGCAATGCAAGAACTCAACGAGATCAAACGCGAAGTCGATGCTCGACAAAATACACACCACCAACACCTGCAACAACCAGAGGCACAAACAACTCCTTCTTCCAGGTGTGTCCCCACACATTCATCACTTCGTCTCTGTCCGTTGACTCCTTTTCCACCCAAAAGCACTTCAAACCAACCGAAAGAACCTACACAAAGCGAGTCAACTGCCGATCAAACGACTCGTCAACTCAATTCGCCCCGTCAACGGCTTCAAATCGCCGAGATGGTGATGCGCAAGCTGTACAAAAAGAATTTGGCCAGTGAGAAGCAGATCGCCGACTTGCAGCAACAGATCACCAGTCTCCAACAGCAGGTGCGAGAGCTGCAACAGTCCAAAGCACCGCCATCGCAAGTGCCCCGAGAGATCTCTCCTGCCGTCTGTACAGAATGCTGTCGACCATGCGAAGGAATAGCTTCCTCATTTGAGGTTCATGCGCCGCTGCAATCATCCCAGTGCGTGGACCACTCTCACTGGTATATGGCTCGTGCCGTTCATATCTCGTCTTCTGCGAACTTGCAGACAGCTCCTTCGTCCAGCCACCACCGCGAGTCTGCAGAAGATCGATGACGAAAAGGTGCCGTTCACTGGGCCATTATCCAAGGGGTTGACCTTCGACTCAAGTTCCTGGGATTGTGCTGACCACAATAGACTGAGTACCTGCGCCATTTGGCTGCTGAACAAGACAAGACGATCTCGACGCTCAAGCAACGCATCGAGCAGTTGTCAGCTCAAGTGACTGGCAAGCAACTCACTGTAAGTGGTTCCCGCTGGATGGCACGTTGCTTGATCTCCTACTTCCATGTTTGCTGGGTCCACAGGCTGCACCTCCTCCAACTCTTCACAGAAGAAACACCAATCAGAACGCTAACAACGTCGGCCGTCTCCAGAATAAGTTGCAAACTGCGTTGGAAGAAGCCGAGCGGCAAAAAGTGAATTACTTGCGCATGAAAAACGAGTACAAGCGCGTGCTTTCGCTCAAAACCCGCGCACTTTGCAGTGAAACTAGCGGCGTCAATTTGGCTGCGAAAGAGCTGATCTGTTTGCTGCAAAAGAAACTGGACCAAGTGGAACAGGAGCATTTCCGCCATTTGTCGCTGTACAACGAGCAAATGTACGAAAAAGAGCAGCAAACGTGTGACTCGTTTGTGCAAAAGAAGCTCGTCGAACAGGAAATGCAGCGTATCGCCAGAGACGTCCAGCAACGCGATGAGCTCGACAGCAAAATCGAGGTATCGGGCTTTATGTACACGCCTTGGCAGTGCATCTGGAAGACAAAATGCGGCGAGTTGCTGATGGTTTGCTGTCACTAGAAATGCATGTTTGGCGTGTTTGAACGACTACAACAAGTAGAATTAGAGAATTTGGAGTTACGCAAAATGACTCACACGACGATCGAAAGCAATGGAAGCTGACGATGGTGGAGTAAGATCGCAGAGAATACAAGTCAAACGAATGGACCAGACCAACTGACCAGCAGGATCATTTCTTGAGCGATGTGGTCCAGATCAGCGGATGTGAATTCTCGACAATCACAGGCGTCGACTCCACGTGGTTGGAGGTGCTGATGAGGCCGCCAAAGCCCATGGATTGTTGCGCAAGATTCCATCGCAGTCCCTGAGTGGTTGTCTCTGTGCAAGCGCCGGCTATTGCATCCAAAGAAAAACCGCAACAAAACGCATCACACAAAGCATTGAGAACAAGAGTGATAGA
The DNA here is from genome assembly GCA_027475765.1 of Paralagenidium karlingii. Lineage (NCBI taxonomy): Eukaryota > Oomycota > Peronosporomycetes > Paralagenidium > Paralagenidium karlingii. Next base: position 25,905 of record JAMFLO010000349.1, read on the forward strand.
GAGCCAACGGGCTCAAACGAGAAGTCCACTTACCCAACGGGACGAGTCCGCAAGTGCGCTTCTCAAAGTGGAAATTGGGGAAAATCTCGTGTTTGCCCGGTCGCAGAAGCGTTGCCGTCGTATCTTCCGACAACAACGTGATGTACTCAAACTTGTCGGTCCATCGAAACAGCGCGTTGACGTTCTGGATTTCCTGGTCAAAGCGTCCACCCATGGCCCCAAAGATCATCACGGAGAACAGAGTGGACGCGTCCTGACTCTCCTGTTCTTGTTTCTGTAAGTCGTACACCAGCTGCAAGCACTTTTCAAGATCGTTGGAGTTCTGGTCTGGATCGTGGACCACTTGGGTGCCTTTCGACGCATAGAACTCACGAACGTCCTGACGCAATGAGTCCAAATCGCCTTTAATGTACTTCGGAATGACTAAGTTCTCTGCCTCCAGGCGTTTGCTACGGTCAAAAAGTCGATTGGCCCCGCCATCAGCGCAAATGGTCACATCGGCATTGCTCCAGCAGTTCCAAAAGAGCTCACTGGCGTGCGCATACGCCGAGGACTTGCTTTGGTCATCACTCGCCTCGCTCTCTTGCTGTTTGACTCTCCACGAGCAATGGGACGCGTTCAGCAGCAACACGGCGAGTCGACGGCGGTGGGGCGCCGACTCCAAATACGGTAGCGGATCGTCCCAGAACAGATTGGAATGGGCCAGCGCTTGGGCTGATTCCACTTGGGGGTTGGTCTGATTCTGCTTTGGTTGGGGCATTTGCATTTGCACGTGGGTGGCGCGCTTTCGACGTAGCCAAAAGCGATCGTTGGAGCTTTGAGCGCGGCCTCTTCCGCCACTTGCACGTGGACTGACTTGCTGCTGCTCCTCCAGCTGGGTGAAAGCCTCCCACTCAGAGGGCCTACGAGATTCAATCTCACAGGTTATCCACTATTGAAAATGCCACCGGTTGCTTGTAGGTTCTTGTGAATTGTGAAGCTCGTTGAGTACGCACTCACTCACATTGGCGCAACTTGCGAAGAAGCCGCCGCAGGGGTGGAAGGAGCCCACGTGCGGAGAATCACGCGCATACTGCGCCGCACCGAACTATTGCGAGCCGAAGAATAGCGAAGCCAATTCATGCCAGCGGTTTGATTCCGTATTAGTTCTCACAGGATATCAGATTATGGTCACTTCTGTGAGCAACTTGGCGTTTTCGATTGTGAGTGGACGATTTGATCACGCCGAGTGGCAACAACATTCACGCGACATTTGGTCACGAGCCGCACCATATAAAAACGTTGATAAACGCCCTTCGCATATCTTTGACCCAGTACAACGACTGCACCCGACAACAGTTGGATTGGGGTTGAGACGACATTCGCACAACGTTTTAGCTCATCAGCAAGTAAGGTGGGCGTTGATCAGCCGAAAGGCTAATGACCAGAATCCCGGAATCCCAAGTTGCTGCAGCCGTTAGGTAGTTTCGTTGTGGAGAAACGCTTGGGTTTTCTCGACTGAATGCGCATTTCTTCTTCTCCGTCCTCTGGCGACACAATGCAAAGAACTGTCTGTACCTATAGATTCTCTCCCAACGGTCGACCCAATTTAAAACTGGGGTCCACTCTACCGTCATCGTAAAGTTCATCTATGTGAGCAACCTTCGCGCAACCAGCTCTCGTCTGCCACCTTCAAGCAACCTTTTTGAATCTCAGCAGTTGTGTCAATGGTGGGTCGAGCTGTTCAAATGGATCGGCAATTGGAACGTGTTTTCTTTGAGGAAATGGCGTTTGAGCAAGTGCAATGGCAGTCAGCACTTGAAAATTGCACTATAGAAGACTTTGCGAACACTTTGAGGCGACTTTTGCACCAGTTGCCATCGCTGCAGCTGCGCCAATTGGACAGTTTGGTCTGTCAGGGTGCCAAGCAGTTTCCAAGCGCGGTGGCTCTTTTAATGGGTCAATTGCTCCAGGAATCAGCCATCGAAACGTCTCGTGCCTTTGATTCGGATTCTGATGTGGTCAATGGTGGTGGGCGTGGTGCTGGTGCTGGTGCTGGTGCTGGTGGAGGTGCTGGCGTTGCCTCTGACGCGCTGTCGCGGGTGCAGTGGTTAGTGGAGTGGATGAGCAGATCATACGGCGATGCGAGTGGAAGCTCAAGCGGCAAGCAACAGCAACAGCAACAGCATCAGTGGATCATCGCGTTTGTGTTGGCGTTGCATGCGCTTCCGCTGGTTCCCGTGGCTCTGGCAGACGACCAACTCGCGAATTTGTCTCGCCGAGTGATTGGGATCCGGCATGCGCTGCTGGCGCAACTGCAACTGCTGACCAGTCGCCAAGAGGTTGATTTGGCTTCGCTAGCGAGACGATTCCGCGGCCATTCGCTCCAATTTCAACGAAAAAAAGAAGCGGATCGATCGCTGATGGAGTTGCTGGATGGATTCTGGCGTTATGCACCCCTGCTGGCGCCAAATGCCGTGCTCTGCGCTGCCAGATTCCACCAGTTGGTGTCCGAGCGTCAACAAACGCAGCCTGTTCCCACCGACTTTTGGATCTCTGAAGCTGCTCAGCTGCCACTTCGATACGGTCGACAGTTGCGAACGGAGTTGTTTGAACCGTTGGTACGATACATCTTGGTGATTGCACCGACACTGGCTCCAAAACCCCGACTGGACTGTCCATTGGCGCTGCAGATGGTGTTGACGGAGCATACACAAGCTAGCCTTGAGCAAATAGCTGCCAAATTGTTGACACGAGTCGCAGCGCTGGAGAAGATGATGCCGCTGGATTCGCACTCGTGTCATAACTGCCTTCTGATCCAACGAACCTGTACACCTGTACGTGGTCAAAGCCAGCAGCAGGATGACCTCAAATCAGATGATTCTGTGGACAATATGACACTGGAGACGGCGTTGACGCAGTTGATGGATGATATCGCTGTTGCACCACCTGTAATCACCAGAGCTCTCTTTGCAGTGCTGCATGAGATGATGCGCAGAGTATGCCAGATGGCCTCGGACAAGCTGAAACTGCGGCTTGTACCAATGATGGTTGCACTCTTGCAGTCCATTGAAACAGAAGACAAGCAAAAGGCTCTGCTTGTTCTAGACGCTGTGCTCGGTCACGAAGAGCTTTTGAGGTGGTGGCACATCCAAGAAGATCCGATGGTATGGATGAGCACAATCGACTCTCTGGTGGAATTGTTTGTATTCAGCGAAGTGAACTGGTTCAAGTGGGTTGTTCAAGTGATTCTTGACACTTTTCTCACGCGAACACCACTTGAACTGCGTCAGTCGAAGAAGCTGCTGCTTGAAGAAGTCCTTCCACGCCATCTGGCCCTAGAGTTATATGAGAACGAGAGCACGGTGGCGCCAGAAAACGATGAATTTGCAGATGGAGGAGCCAGTTCTCCACGGCATTGTAGTCATGTCAATGGCTGTATGTGAATTCCATCCACGAAGAGCTTGTGGACAACGAACGATTCATGCAAGAACAGGGCTGTGGCGACACCTGGAAACGCGCAAGCATCAAATTCGTATGATGCCTTGGAGGATGCGACTGCAACTTGACGTGCTTTTCCTCAGCAACAAGCGGACCCGGTAAACTGTACTCTGAATAGCATCGCATCAGTGCTGTAACAGATGCCATCTCGTGCGTGAGCATTGCAAGAGTCCCAATGCCTTGAAGCTTTACGCATAGAATTGACAAGGGAGATCACATGGATGTGGTGACTATCTGATCCGTTCCGTGAACAACCCAGGTGGAAGAATGACTCACCTGGGAAAATGGAAGAATTAGTGGAACATTTGATTCTTCAGCATCCTTCCCAGCACTGGCGTCCAGTTGTTTGGTGGCGATCTTGGGGCAGTATGCTCGTTGGATGGGGCATTGTGCCTCCAAACCCATTCCACTCACTTTTTAACTTTCGATCCAACCGCCACCCCAACAATCATTCCAAAAAGATGGTCAGCCGATTCGCTTGCATTGTTCTTCTCGCCACCGCAGTGCTCCACTCTGTGCATGCCAAGTCCGAGTACACCAGTATGATCCCAAACGGCGAGGCGTTGGGCAAAGCGATTGGTCACAAAGGCGACGAGATCACGGAGTTTGGGAAGTTGTTTTCGAAAGCCAACAAGGACTGGAGCTCGTTGTGCAAACAAAAGTACCCCGGCAGCGAGAAAACGTGTGGCGAAGTGCTGGGCGATCCATGCTGCAAGTGGAAGAAAGGCGACAAGCCGGACTTCGCAACCAGCACAGCCAACATGGCCGGTTTCACCTGCAGTGACTCCACCCCAGCGCCAACCACTGCACCAACCACTGCACCAACCACTGCACCAACCACTGCACCAACCACTGCACCGACCACTGCACCGACCACTGCACCGACCACTGCGCCATCAGCAACACCAACTGGTCTTCCAACCACGACTCCATCCATCACAGATGCACCAAACCGACAGCACCGCCATCGTCGGCATCACCGGCGTCACAACTGCAGAACTCGTACCCCAACACCACCATCAAGAACACCAACCGATGCGCCAACCAGGTTCCCGAACGCAACAACTCCGGTGACACCAAGGAATGATTCGATCACCACCATTCCGACTGGTTTTCCTACTTCCACTCCATCATTTCCAGATGCATCGAATCGGCAGCACTAGCCCATCCGAGTGTCTCCTCCAGGTGTTGCTTTCGTATCATTGATTGTGTGCAAGTCCAGTCACTCGATTTGCTTTCATTAATCCTCTGAGAATGTGTTTTGATGCTGTCTGTGCAAAACTCGTTTCTGGCTTTGAGCGGTGGAATTGGCAGCTGCGACTTCGATCCGACAAGCGGTTGTGAACGGAGTTGGTTGAGTTGCTGATACTGAAACTCTTGTGGAACTGCCAATGATGCAGGCGCAAAAACTCCAGCAAGTCTGTCTGTTGGTGCTGCAAATGATGCTGACAAAGCGAACCAAAGCCAGTATCGAGCTAGAGCAATGGCAGTGTTGACACGAATCGACGTTTTGGAGATAATGGTTCCAAGTGGACTTCCGCTTTCGTCGGCCAACTGCCGTCTCATCCAACAAACCAGCGTGAAACAAGTCGAAATGCCAGAATAACTGCCCAATCCAGATGCTCTAGTGGACTCTGCACCGCTTGAGATGGCTCTGAAGGCTGTTGTCGTTGGTGCACAGGATGATGTAGAGCGTGCCCAACGACTGACAGGCTTTTTTGGACAACCCGAGACAGAGAGTTGTTCTGTGGATGGTCTGGTCTGCCTTTGACAGTCCACAAATGCCAATGAATCAGTCAACTAAAGACTGCATGCTCGCGATAGAACGATCTGATGGTTTGGATGAGCACAAGTGGTGCGCTGGTGGAAGTGGTTTTGTTTGCAGTGAATCGTGGAGGCGACTCTTGTATGAAATGCTACACGTGTTGCGTCGCCGATATAGCATACAACACATCAAGGAGATCCTTCGAAGCCATCAAGTCAAAGGAATTGCATGTGAACGCAACCAAGCAGAGCAACAGAGAGCACCACAATCTTGGCAATTATGGTTCTATGAACCGAGGATGGAGTGACGAGGCGACCTCAAGTCCCCTCAAGTCGACTGCTCCAGGATGGGATAAGATGCTTTGAGCTAACAATTGCAGCAAGTTGATGTGCTTTTCCTGGACAGCAAATGGGAAGAGGAAAATTTAGTCCAAGTGGAATGGTTGAAGCCGCGCAACTGAAGGTTGTGGTGCTGTCTATAGACTTTATGGCGAGCATGTGCGCAAGTGAGTCCGAATACTTGGTCGTTTAGCACCTGATCAAGCCAAGGAATCGCAACAAGAGGTCACCCGACCATATGGATGTCATTGGCATCTGATTTGTTGCTTCTGAAAGCAGCCCACTTCAACTGGTTTAGTTTGTTTAGAGGGTGGTGCAGCATATGATTCGACTGGTCATCTGGCCTTTTTGAAAGACCAGTGGGGCCATTTGGTTATCCAGCGCGTCAGATGGCACCTGAGACAGGTTGAGGTTTCGCGTCCATCAACTTACAAGATCCTGACTACGTGATGATGGGAGTTGGATGGGGCATTGTGCCTCCAAACCCATTCCACTCACTTTTTAACTTTCGATCCAACCGCCACCCCAACAATCATTCCAAAAAGATGGTCAGCCGATTCGCTTGCATTGTTCTTCTCGCCACCGCAGTGCTCCACTCTGTGCATGCCAAGTCCGAGTACACCAGTATGATCCCAAACGGCGAGGCGTTGGGCAAAGCGATTGGTCACAAAGGCGACGAGATCACGGAGTTTGGGAAGTTGTTTTCGAAAGCCAACAAGGACTGGAGCTCGTTGTGCAAACAAAAGTACCCCGGCAGCGAGAAAACGTGTGGCGAAGTGCTGGGCGATCCATGCTGCAAGTGGAAGAAAGGCGACAAGCCGGACTTCGCAACCAGCACAGCCAACATGGCCGGTTTCACCTGCAGTGACTCCACCCCAGCGCCAACCACTGCACCAACCACTGCACCAACCACTGCACCAACCACTGCACCAACCACTGCACCAACCACTGCACCGACCACTGCACCGACCACTGCACCAACCACTGCACCGACCACTGCACCGACCACTGCACCAACCACTGCACCGACCACTGCACCAACCACTGCACCGACCACTGCACCGACCACTGCACCGACCACTGCGCCAACCACCTCGCCATCAGCATCACCAACTGGTGCACCTATCACGACTCCCAGCACGACAAATCCCATTACTCCAGGCAACGATTCCAACCGAACCATTGCCCCAACAACGATTCCAACTGGCCTTCCAACCACGACTCCATCCATCACAGATGCACCAAACCGACAGCACCGCCATCGTCGCCATCACAACAAGACCCACTCTCCAAAGCCAAAGTGCAAGCCATTCACCAGACTCTAAGCGCCGCATCTGTATTCTCCATGCCAATGTATTGCACCAGTCAGTCGAATGTCAAAACGTTTCCTCCGTCAGTTGGCAAACAAGCGATTTGTTGTGTCCAAGAAGATATCAGCAACGTCGTTTTGTTCCAAAGATCTCTCAGACCCAAATTCTACACCTTTACATATACAGCTTTATGAACGTTTCTCATGATCCCACGAACCTGCTATTGCGCATTCCGCCATCTGGCGATGCGTTCAAGTGACCCGACCAACTGGTTCAAGTTTGCGGGATGCGTATTCTCATCATCGCCATTGCTTTGATGACCAAACTGCTCATCACGCAACTTGAAGGTTGCTATGATCCTGCTGATCCATACCAAGAGAGAGAGAAAGAGGTGGACCAAGAGAGAACCGAACCACTGTCTTCGCTAAAGAAACAGAAACACGCGGTGCGTTCTGGAGCAACAAACGGACAGTCTGATCGCGCAGCCCTCGCCATCTGATGGCACTTTGGTGCGCTCTGATTGGCTCGGCCAAGGCTAGAACGTCCCTGATTGGCTCATTCGAGATACCCCGCCACATCAGATGCCTGCCCTGAAACGAGCTGGTGCCAACGAAGGCTGACGTGATGGGCTCAGGAGCTGGTGGGCGCTCAAGAACTTGGTTGACAACAGAAGCAAGATTTGCTCTCTTTCGACTGTTTTCTAGAAGCAAATGGCCGCAAAAAGCAAAAAAAAAAAGCACCTGGGCAGCAGATTCAAAGCCTGGATTCTTCGCTGGCAATTGTCTGGTGAATCCAACAACTCGCCACCTCACTTTTCATTTGACCCATCGCGTGCCACTTCTTGCGCGAGTCGAAAGAAACCATCGCTTCCTGATCTCATTGCTCACTTGATCAACTCGTCAACATGTTCGCTCGATATCTCACGATCGCCGCCGCCGCCGCCGCTTTGGCGCTGTGTGTCGTGCAGGGCAAGAAAGAATACTGCAAGATGATCCCCAACGGCGAAGCACTGGGCAAAGAGATTGGTCACGCTGGAGACGACAAATACACCGACTTTGGCAACATGTTTTCCAAGGCCAACAAGGACTGGAGCTCCCTTTGTAAGCAAAAGTACCCTGGATCCGACAAGACGTGCGGCGAAGTGCTGGGCGACCCGTGCTGCAAGTGGAAAGCCGGAGACAAGCCCGACTTTGAGACCAGCAAGGCCAACACGGCGGGATTCACCTGCAAAGCCAGCACACCAGCACCAACCACTGCACCGACCACTGCACCGACCACCGCTCCAACAACCGCTCCAACCCCTGCACCTGCTGCGTCGAATGCATCCACACCAGCTCCACCAGCCACGACGGCACCAAAAGGTGGGAATGAGAACACGGAAAGACCCAACTGCAAGTGATCTGTGAGTGTGTCTGTTCCATATCCATATCGTGCATGTGCAGAAGTAACTAAAATGCCTGATCGCCGTATAAAGAAAGCCCTGTGACTGGTCGTTTTGCCATCCTTCTGCCATGTTTTGTGTTGATCACCAAACGATTGACATGTCCATCCATGTTAATCTGTGAGAAATGCACATACACCCACCCATCCACAGCATATCGAAATGTGCCAGTCTTCAACAAAGACACGAAACAACAGACCTTTTGCATTGCAGCGATGCAACCAAACGCAGACCCATTCAGTTTAATCACATCGTCAAAACAAGTTGGTCAGTGGGTTAGACCATCGGCAAGACCCACATGGCCTACAGCACAACAGGCAACGATATCGGCATGACCCTAGGTCGCGATGGTGTGGCCTCTCCTTGTTGGTGACGGGTTTGGAGCTGTTGGAGAACTAACGACGGGCATGAATGGCGTGTTCGGATCGTTCACTTTGACAGCATCGGGAACAAGACTGTTCTCCTGTGCATAAAGACCTGCGTCACTTTGC
>JAMFLO010000350.1:0-34690 GCA_027475765.1 Paralagenidium karlingii
CCAGAGTGAGTGATGGTCACTTGAACTGGGAGTAGGCTCAATTCAAAGAATTGAACCAAATCAAAGAATTGCATTTGGTTGTGTCCGTTGCGACACTTCACTCATTTGGCAACTCACTCTCAAGAAGCAACAGCTGAGGGGTTCTTCCCAGACTGTTCATTCTCAGAATGTACAGTGATAGTGACCAGTCTTCCCACGGCGGCGATCCAGGATCCGCAAAGAATCTACTTCCATCCCCTTCGTCCTCTTCAAGTCACACTCTGAAACTCCTTAAAGCTTTGTGCAACTCTTCGTAATGTTGCTTGTAACCAGTAACAGAAAATATCTGAAGCACTATATCACAAGGAGAAAAGAAGAAGTAGAACTTCTCGCTAACCAAGCAACGCACCCTGTTGCACTTTATAAGAGATTTAAGGCACTGTTTGGTGAAGAGATCAATACGTTCCTTGCTGAACAAGAAGGAAAAGATTCAGGCAAGATATCGGTTTCGTAGAAGTTATCATTGTAACTATATAGATGTAACAGAATGTCTCTCGCATCAACTATGAATAGTCCAATCTTCAAAAGCTCCTTCTTCCTTGGATCAAATGACTATCTCACACTTGCCGTTGCAGACAAACGATATCAGAAGATAGGTGGAACTCGTGTTTTTTGCTCATTCGCTATTGCTGGAAATCTCGACGGTGGTTCGTTCACAATTGCAGGATCTGCAGTTGACTTGATGAGCCCCTCAGGTGTGACACCTCGTCCACTCCAAGTGTCCAAGAGGGCAAATGAACGCCGATATCAAGCGTGCTCGTTTCGTCATTGAAATGGCCCAGTACGGAGCGCTACCGCCATGGGCACTATCGTTGCGCTCGCGTTGTCAAGTGAACAAAACCACATGACACCTTCAAAGTTGTCGAGTAGGTCGTCGATTAACGGCATTGGATACCATCAAGGCTGTCAACGCATTGGCGAGATGGTAGTCGATGCACAAGCGAATGTCTTTCGTGTTCATCTTTAAGACAATGACAATCGGAGAAGCCCAGGGTGACTTGGAATGACGAATCAACCCAGCTTTGAGCAAGACTCGCAATAGTTCGTACAAGCGACCAAGAAGATGGACTGGTACTCGTCGCGATCTTTGTGCAACTGGTTTGTTGTCACCAACATCAATATCGCAGACAACAACACGTGCAAGAAGTGGAGGGGCATTGCCTGACACAATGAAACAAGTCAGCATTGTCATGTAGAACATCCTTCATCAACTGAATATCTTCAGGAGGAAGACCTTCACCACCAATGTTGGTTTCGTCCATGTTTGCTGAGGTCGGGCTGCTGGAATTGATCTCAGGGATCATCGGAAGCGCACCCTTCATATCTTCAGCTGTCATTTCGACTCCCTCTTTGAGGAAAACTGGTTCGCCCAGGAGATCTTGATTGATTTTAATGGGGTCGAATGAGCTGTGAAAATGGATGGAGTTTCATCATTGATGGTCTCCATCGCGAAGATTTCAAGTTCGTACGGGTTGTAGTCATTCGGGTTCAACGACTTGAACTCTTCTAGGTCGTCGTCATCATATGCGTATTGTTTCTTTGGCGGGTCCTTCATGGGGATGTCGACTTTGCGTGGTTCCATGAAGGTGCAGAGATCACAGCGCCAGCATCGCTCCCAGAATCAATTCAGAGCTTCCACCAAACTGAGCAACCCAGAGTGTCAACTCATACGATTGTCGGTGCTCGACAGTGAAGTGAATGGTTGCGTGTCCACAAGCCACGAGCGTCTTATCGGCAATGCCCATGAAGCTATGTGGATCACGAAATGGAGCAACCAGTCTACGCGCAAGACTTTCATGGATGATACTGATGTTCGCTCCCTTATCCACCAAGGTCTTCACTTCTTGACCATTGATATCAACGGCAATCTTCAACTGCTTGGCCACACCTTTCATTGGTACAGAGTCCGGTCGAACTCTTGACACTTCAGGCAAGGCTTCAGCGACGATGATTTCATGCTCCAAGGGAATACTTGGTGAAAAGTGTGGAGAAGACTCAGCCGCTGGCGGTGAAACATACAAATGCATTCACATGTATTCACGCCAGTCGACTTAGTTTTGACCTCCTCCTTTTCCAGTTTCTTGTCGACTTTAGGCTCGGCGCGTTCAGTCTCCGTCACAGATTGCGAACCTATTCTTTTGGCGACTATTGAAGCTTCGACTCTTGCTCCTCAGTTTGACCAACACCCGACATAGCATTGGCACTGCGATTGTCTTGTTGACTGGGATCTGGCGCGGTGCGGCAGTAGCGGATCGAGTGTCCGACTTGGCCACAGTGTGGGCACGGCATCACCTTGAAGCAACGTTCGGGCGGATGGTTGGTCTTCTTGCAATGCGGACAAGGGTCGAATTGTTTTGGAGGTTGACGTCGTTGGCTGTTGTTGTCTATGCACTTGAACTGGAGGGTTGGCTTGGAAAGCTTGCGCCAAATCTTGTGTGAAGGCATTGAATGGCTCGGGGAGTCCAGTGGATTGGATCGTATTGACACGCGGTGGAGACTAGTTCCAGTTGGGTGAGTTCCATGGTTGGTATTGTTGTTGGAACGTCGTGGACCTTCAGCGGTATAAACCATGGTCCTGCTTCCCAACTCTTGACTGCTTCGATCAACGCGGGCATCGACTTGAAGCATGCCAAGCGTAAACTCATGGCCAACGTCTTATTGGTAAGCGTGGCGATATACTGATCAACGTGCTCCTTGAGATCCTCTTTGTTGTTCTCGTAGTCAATACGAGCTTTCTTGTCAGCACCATTGAGCGTGTACAAACAGTCCAAGGGACTCCGTTGAGTCTGACGAAGTCGGGAGTACTGCGCTTTCTTCGAGCCCTGGCAGTACTCATGGTTGAAGGCTTCGGCGATCGCTTCTTGGCTCTTACGGCGCTCTTTCGGTTATTGATTGTACCATTTACTGGCGATGCCTTGAAGGTGGTCTCTGAACTCATCCTTGAACTCATCCAGATCCCAAGACTCTTCTCGACTGCGCTGTTGGATCTTCTTGAGTCAGGCCTTTGCTTGTTCAGCGTTCTCTTCACCCTTGAAGACCTTCAGCTCGTCTTTGATCACAGCGATGACTTTAGTTTCGGAAGGATCGTTGGACTTCGGCTGACTTTTGCCCTCTTTCATGTATTGTAGAAATTCTCTGGCCAAAATCTCGCCTTCGTCAACTTTCTTCAAAATCATTTCATGAGCGAGTTCATCGAATGGACGATCAGTCGACACCGTCCAATTGGTCACACCACTGATGTCAACGGTCTTCATTCGTGTCAAGTCTTCCATCGGGCCACTTCATGCCAGCCTGCTCGGGGCAGACGGCACTCATGCCTGGCGCTCCATGCGGCGGCGGGATGTCAGCCTCGTTAAAGGACAAATGACGCGTGATGGTTGAAGGTGTCTCCGCATTCCACAGCTTCATGACCTTGGTACGCGCTGGGGTTGGTGCCAAATCCGGCGAGAGCTTGTAAGTTGGCTCATTACTGCTTCGACCGTCGTACACAGCAATTGGCGTCATCCATTCGGTCTCTTGTTGCAACAGATCGGCCAAAGCAACGAAGGGCCCAACACGAGCATCATCGGAATACGACTGCAGTTCCTCGACCAATCCTTCGACGGGGTGCGTCCCATAGCTAGCTGTGGAGAGCAGAGTCACAGCTCCATCAACGATGGCTTTCGCAGAAGTTACATCAGTCGCAGACACATCTTCTGGCGTGATGCACTTCTCCGCTTCACGGGTCTTCACAGCGCCCAAACTGCACAGCCAACAATCATCTCGGCTCAACAGTTGTGCCAGCTTGACTGTAACTGCTGACACGGCCGTCATCGCTCCGCGTGATCGTCGACAAAGCGGTAGCTGAAACGGTTTCACACTCCACAATATCAAATTCACAAAATCACAATGGCTAGCTGAAGGTGACTTCGCAGCGCAATCTGGGCATACGCACCAGATGTGATATAGTGAATTGAAAAAATCAATTCAATCGGGGGCGCTCACACCAAACGCTGGGTTACCCCTTTACGCAGTTGCGTGGTTCTGACCACAAGTGGATTGCTCTGGCCTTTTACCAGCGAGCGCAGTGACACAGTAGGTAGAATCACAAAGCAAATAAGCACACACAGAGTGGAGAGAGTCACAAGACACTCCGATGCACTTCACAAAATCAGACGGATGGCGGCGACAACACAAAGGGTCACCTTGCCAGTCCTTGAACGGTTGAAACAGCGGCGGCAATCGCAAGTCAGCCAGCCAGCTAGGTTTCTCTGAAGTCTTCGGGCCACAAGGCAAACCGCACTATATCACACACGATTTGGCTTGTTCTCAATCACGAGATACTTGTCCGCCCAATACTCAAGCTCATCGATCTCAAATGATGTATCAAAAGCGCATGTCTTCAATTGTTCGATCCGTTAATTCCACCAGCTGAGTTGGCGTTGCCAACTTCCGTTCAGATTTGAATATCAATTCGAAGTCTTGATCAAGTGTAAATAGGTCAAACGACTCTGAACTGGGTATTTTGCTTGGCTCCTTGATTTCATGTATATCCTTCCATTGCTTGTATGCGACAGAATCACAACCAGCAGCAATTACTTTCAGTTTGCCTTCTTTTAATGATTGACGATACTTTGAGTTAAACCAACCATCGATTTTCTTTCGTATCAAATTCCTTGTTGAAACGCTCTGCTTTTTGTTTGCGCACACAGAGATAGGTCTTGAATCTCCCAACTTGGGTTTATCGTATTTATCAACAGACTTGATGTGCTGAATGCAATGCTCGCCGTTAATTTCCTCAGTAGAGTCAGCCATCATTTCTGAAACAATATCAGTAGTGGTATAAGAGCTGCTTGCTGTAGTTGCTTCGACTACAGGTTCATCAACTGCTGGCTGATACTTCGCATGATATCGGCACCAATCGTCTTTTGATCCGCACTGTTGGTTCGCCTTGGGGTGATTCTCTGGGCAAATGTACTTGCACATTGTTATTATTGCTAAATATTTTTCGTTTTTGTTCTCGCTCAAGATGATCTCACTATTCTTTATGCTATGTATTGAGGAAGTCTATTTGTCCGAATGCGCAATAATTCCAGTGGAGTGATCTGATTGGCTAAAATAATCAGCAGGTGTTGTTTCGTGAAGTTGCCGGCAAGCAATGAAGTCGTTGGTGTGTGTGGAGATCGGAGATGGGAGCGTTTTCGGGGTGGAAATTGATGAGCGCAAGAAAGTATGGGAGTTGAAGGATATGATCAAGGAGAAGAACAAAGCGACCATCAAGTGTGACGCTAAAGACCTCACGCTATACGTTGCGAAGAAGGGCGACCACTGGCTCACGACGGACGATCCTGTTGTGCTGCAGTTGAAAGAAGGCGTGGTGGCACCGGCGATCAGTGATGTGATGAAGAACGAAATGGATCCAAGCTATCGTGTCCGCAACACGGCGTTCGGTTTCCCTGATGAAGACGCCGCTGAAGATGGTGAAATCCATGTTTTGGTAAAAGTACCCCCAGCTGCGGTTGGAACGACAGCATTGTGGCTGGTTCGTGGATCAATTGCAAATGCTCGGAGCACAAAAGGAGTTCGTTGCAGGCTCTACCGTCTGGCTGGAACATACCTTGGATACTATGATCCTGCTCATCGCACTGGTGACAAGAATGTCGCGCTCTGGTATGAAGACAAGACCTTGTGCATCCATATTCTGTTCAAGACAGGTGAGCATCTCGTTGCTGTGTGGCAGTCTGCTTGTGTTGACTCGAGTGTTGCTGTTGCAGAAGAAAATGCTTTGCGATTCGAGAATGCTCTTCGCGAGGAAAGATTGACAATTGGTTCACCGCTCAATAATCAAGTAGTTATGACAGAGGTTGATCAAGTTCCAGGGCTGCCGAATCTCTTACAGCGCATCTACTTCGAGCACTACGAGCCACAGGAGTCGGAATCACCGCAAGACACAATGTCATCCATATCGTTGACTTCAAGCGTCTCGATTTTGGATGCCTCGACTGACGAGTTTCGTTATCAACGTATCGAGCATGAACGGCATTTCTTGCCATACGGCAACGCCGAAAGCTGTCATTTGGTGTCAAGAAAGCAAAGCAGAGACCACAAACGAGAATTCGCCAAGTACGATCGTGACACGAACAACCGGCTTGCACTCTCTCGAGAAATGCATGGCTTCTATGACGCTCTCAGCTATGACGTTCCAATCGTCAACATGCTTCCCGGATCTGTCGAGGAGAATCCATCAATTGGCAGCAGATACAAGGTGCGCATGAGTGTGGTGTCTGTGTGCAATCAAACTTACGTCTGCGTGTCTAGGTCGAGGTCTTCGTGAAGGTTTTAGATGCGCAGTGCACAGATCGCGTTTTCAGTCGTCTGAAAGCAGGATCAACGAAGACCGACGATCCGCTTGTGATGAAGACGTTTGTTCACGTGGAGAACCCAGAGACATTTTGTTTCTGCATGAAGTGGAAGCATGATGAGAACGACGAGCGCTGGAGAAGCTTTCTTGACATGACTCCAGCGGTCGATTGAGCAGAATGCCAAATTCCGAGGTTCCAGAACCGGATCAGGGAATATATATCACCCCAACTGCGTGTGACGATAAGAAGCCCCAGTGTGATTGCATTACTTGTCGTGTCGATGGGAGTCTGTCGGTTGGCAGTGTGTAGACCAACAACGATCAGGGAGAGGTGCAGAAGAAAGGGAGCAACCTAGTGTGAATCTTTGGATTAGCATTAGATTGCCTGATGCCACCAGTCTCAATGAACCCCATTGTCCACCTGATTGGATGCGGTGACGTGGGGCATCTCTGATGCCATTAGATCCATCGCTTCGACTTGCTTCGACAAATCGCTTTGACCGGCAACACCCAGAGCAGCCGACGAAAGAGAAGCTTTGCGGTCGATTTCATCCGCGTCCGTGATCTCAAATCGACTTGCGTGGTCGCGACTCTCGCAGATTCGTAGGGTGCCCTGACGAGCACACACGCCAATGTACCATCGATGGTTTCGGCGGCTTTGCAGTTCCCCGTGGAAAGTGTATTCGAACGCAAAGCTGACCGCTCGATGGAACAGTTTTTTGGAAGCCATGCAGATACCATGAGAAGTGGCACACAACCGTTCTCTGGGGTGATTATGATTGTTCCTGTGGTGAGGATCAGCGGTCTGATTGGCAAGCTCTTCGAACTCGACGATAACCAGATTGTAGTCTTCCACCTGCACCTTGAGCACAAACGGGGTCGGTTCGTTGCGAAACACCAAGTCGGTCTTGGTCACATCGTGTACAACACTTGCCAGTGTGCCGTCATCCATCTTTTTGACAAAACGGTCCAAGTCGTCTTCTTCGGATTTTGCGAGTTTCAAGTACACGCGTTTACCATTCAACTGCAAGAGCTTTTGGTTGTTGACTTCCTGGTCTTTTCGAAGGGATTCGATGGTGTTTTCCAGAGTTTGAATGGACGGCGTGTTAGTCACCGAGTAGAATGGTGGTGGAGTATCTTTGAACGTGGATTGAACCAGCGAGAGCTTGGAATACATGAACCCCGTGGTGCACCAAGTGGTCATGTGAGTGCAATTGAGCGTTGCGAGAGATGCATGACCTCGTCCTTTACCCAACAGAAATTCACAGCGGGCCATGATGATTGGTGGCGTGTCACATCGTGCCATGCGATGATCGCCTAATCGAGACTTGATTTCACCCAACGTACTGCCATTGTAAATGACGCGAACTACATCGCTGAGCGGTCGTTCGTGGAGGAATTCCGTCAAAGAAGTCACCATCCAGGTTTTTTCTCGCAGTTCCACCAGTGCGCTGTCTGTTTGGCCGAACCAGTGATGCGCGATCAGGATGTCATCGGCAGTTTTGCCAGCCTTGTAGACTAGTCCGTGGTGCGGGTACGTTCCTGGGAAGATCCGACGGTATTCCCACACGCGAATGTGGTCTCCTGCACGAAGAGTCGAGACATCAGTTACTCTTGCGTCGGCCATTGTCCAAGTTCGAGTGTGGAAGTGAAGGTTGAGCGTTGCAGATCAAGACTTGGAACTTCAGAGTGGATGATTTGTTGCTTTCTTGCCTTTTTTGATTGTGATCCGAGCGGACAGCATGGCGGAGGAGCTGCTGCGCTCGCCGTTCCTGGTGGTGGTGCTTCGTTGATCATGTTGGGATGGGGGCTGTGATGGAGAGAAGACTGATTGCCAGTCACACTCGACCCGAGGAGGGAATACTCACCTCAAGTGATCCAAAAACACGTCATTCCAGCTTGAAGATCGTACCAGTAATGGTGTACAGTTACTGGAGGACTCTGGTAGGCTTCTACCGCATGCGACGTGCGCAGCATCTCTTCAAGGTACAGCCGACCTGATCAAACAGATGGTCGTTTCAATGGAGAAAAGTGCATACAAAGTTATTCTGGATCTTTGTCTATTCCTGCTTCGTAGACACTGGGATGGTGCAGAGGATTCGTTTGAGTGACAAGCAGCTTTCTTCGCAATGAAGAAGCCATATGGTCTGAACTCCACCCCATTGGCAGCACAAAAATGGTCAGCAGAAATGGAGAAGGACCAATCAGTTCTTCCGAAAAGAGATCCTCGTGTTGGTGGTGAGCTAGGGTCGGTTTCGGTGTTGACGTCATGGGATTCCATCTATGTCTCCGATTGATCTCAGTCCTCCTTATGTATGATCCCTTCACTGTGGAAGCGTTATGGAGCACACGGCGCTCGTCGCATATCAGCTTTCCTTTCCGTGCAAAACAATGAGGAACCAGCTCGGGGGATGGAAAGCTATTTGTTGCGCGTCATCATCAGTCTGCGTCAACATCTCTCAAGCTAAAAACAGTGCGAAAAGGATGGTGCGCAGACTACCCTTCTGGGAAATGGTTAAAAGCCTTACTCTATCTGGCTATTTGTTGGCAATTCTGAGCCCAAGATCAGACGCGACAGAGTATTGGAGGCAGTTGAAAGGCCATGGCTTCGCATTCTTATGCCAGAGACGACTCTCCAGCGGAAAAGAGCTTCCAGAGGCAGTGGCAAAGGCAGACCTGCTCTTGTGGGCATCCTCGCTGTAGCTTGTTTTTGTCGAGGTCGTTGTGCGACATCCAAGGCAATTGGAGGACGTGAATTGAGTCTCGATGCTTTTCCGTCGATTGTCGCTGGTACGATGAACCATGCACTAAAACTCATTTCTCATCACGACCGTCGAGACTTGCACCATGAACACGGCAAACTTGCAGTCCGAGGATTACTATGAGATCCTGGGTGTTCCCAGGCACGCTACCAAGGAGCAGATCATCGAAGCGTGAGCCAGCAAGCTTTTCATGGACCTTGGTTCCTGGCGCGGAGTGGCTTACCTCTGTGACTCTTGATCAGGTACCGGCGACTTGCGGCAGAGTATCAACCCCCTGCAACGTCAACGGCAAAAGCTGGGTCGAATCAAGCAAATGATGTCTGCTGGACGAGAATCAGTGAAGCCTTCAATGTGTTGTCTTGCACCAAGGCGCGAGAGATTTGTGAGTGTTCATGCGGTCCAGTAGCTCCGTGTGCTAGTCAAAAGAGCTGACTCCCATTCATCCAGATGACACTCGAGGCAAAGAAGCACTAGATGATCCAATCAGGGTCAAAGCCAAAGAGAAAAAGCTTGCGCGACGTCAGTTCTTTGCCTTTGGCAAACCGATGGATCCCATGGCGCCGAAAAAGTCGAGAGGGGTCAAGCGCGCGTTGGTTGGGTTGGTGTATGCACCTGCCAAAGGTTTTGTGTATGGCGGCAAACACTTGATGCTTGGGCTGCTCTTCGGAGTTGGCTCGGTGATGGTGGGACTTGCTTTCATAGGGTATTGCGTTGGAGGTGGCATCACTGAAATGCGCAAAGCAGTTGTCAATGCGTTTGGTAAACGTCAGAGTCCTCGTGAACGACGAGCCACCGAGGTGGCCGACAATGCAACCATGTGGACTGATTCCAACAGCTCGTCCGACCGGGACCACCTGGCGAATAACACCAAGCCCCGTGCCTTTAGTGACCCGGAGTATGTTCCTTCTTTCAAGCGAGGACTTCGCAACGCGACCTGCAACGCACTGACGAATCACATCGCGGTGAGTCTTTGGATCATTCTTCATTTGGCGTCCGATCAACGCCTAAGTTCGTGCCTTTTTTGTCGGAACAGTGGAGTTGCACAGGTGGCCGTTTGTTTGTTGAGAACAGCATCAAAGCCGGCGGGTTCGTCGCCCATGGCTTTGTTGGGGCTATTGACAACGTCAAAAGCGGAATTCACGAAGTCCGCGTCGCGACAAGACTCGAACGCGAACAGAGAATGAAGGGACATGAACGACACGGTTTTCACGGAACGAATGAGGAGACGATTGAATGCAAGATTGACTGAACTCCACTGAGTTAGAGAGAGAGAGAAAAAGACAAAGCATGAGACAGGAAAGGCGTTGACAGAGCAGTGAACCTGTGCCCTCACCTTCACAAAGAACTTGAGGCGATGCAACTGCTTGCAGGAAGCCGTCAGACGTGCGTTTGATACTCAAATTGAAACTCAAAGTCTACTCCTGTTGCCAACAAAACGGAATGATCAGCCCAGCAGACACCACCACCCAAAAGCGAACCGACACAACTAGTCATCAATCCTGTTCCAGCTCACCATAGTGCACCAGCGTACTCATCGTGACAAGCATCAAGAACAAGAGCAGTTTGCCCTGCACATTGAAGAAATGGGTCTCCAACACAAACGCCAGCAGACTGAACACGTTCAACCCGAAGCGTTTTCGCACCAATCCAAACAGCACCAGCAACGACATCACTTCCAATGCGCCGTACAAGAGCATGTTCTGGATCGCATGAGGTAGAGTTTCGCGCTTGTAATCTCGGATTCCATAGAAAAACGCATGGTTGGGACTGAAAAAAGTGGCTGTCACGTAGGTTGCTAAGCATCGAGACAGAGAGAGAGACACCAAGCGCGTCATTATGACGAACGCGGATCAGAACGTATTGAAGACACCGTACTTTCTCGGTGTACACGCGGACACATCTCAGTGGAAGTAGCAACCCTTTGAACAGCATCCACTTACCGTAGTAAAACGGCACAAAGGCCTCGACAAACTCGACCAGTACCACGCGTTCCACGAGAAACATGAATTCAAGCACTTCGCTGACCAGTTGGATTTGTTGCCGCACTCGTGGTGACCCTGGCGGAGTTGACGGGAAAGAGTGGGTTGATGATGGTAGTGTCATGGTGGCCCACGTCAGGTTATCCCGTGGGTTGTGGTCGACTCCAAAGCATTCGTGCAGAGACGCGAGCAGCGTTACTTGCTCGGTCGAGTTGGTGTTGGTTAAGCGATCACTGACACTGCTGCAAGTGCTTGGTGTCGAAGAACAGGACGACACAGACATTCGACGCACTTGGCTCACCGCGTCTTGAAGCTGCTGGAGCTTTGACGATGCTGTTAATTCAACGGCGTGCGCGACTGCTGCATGGCGTCGTTGCTTGCGATCGAGTGTTTGTTGCAGAATGCTCTGTTTGAATTCCAGGCCGTTCGAGGCTTCAAAGCGGATGATTCCTTCGCGCAACATTTGCTGCTTGTGCATTTTCGCAAACAGAAGGCACTGTTCGATCATATCGTGGGGCTGGTCTTGTCGTGGTGCGTGCGGGTCATCAGTTTGCGGCTGGATCCGAGCAAAAGACGCCGTTTTGCCGTATTTGGCAAAGATCTGACGGGTCAACCAGTGCATTCGCAGCACAGAAACCAGCAGCAACATCAAATCCATGGCTATCAACAGCGCGGCGCTCCAGAGCTGTTGCGCAGTACCCAGGTACAGCGAAAACCACAAGGCATTGAAAAACTCGACGGAAAACACCACGGTTTCGGTCACGAGATCTTCGACATGCCATACCAGCTTCTTGCCGATGCGGGTCAACACGAGTTTCAACAAGGGAATGGAACAAGTGTACAGCACCTGAGCATTCCCATGACCTTTCAAACGACGAAGCCCTACGGTGAAAGCCGAGTAAATCAGCCCCAGGGAGTATTCGAAAAGCATCAGACGCTGGTACTTTATGATCAGTTCTTTGGTGTCCCCATCTAGCTGTTCGTGCCCGGCATGGCTTTGGCTCTGGTTTGGACTGAGCTTTGAATCATCCAGTGATCGTTGGCCAGCGGTTTGAGCGGTTTGAGCGGTTTGAGCGGTTTGAGCGGTTTGAACACTGGAAGCTACTCGCGCTCGGCTTGGATTTGAGCCTCGAGCACTTGGAGTCGATCTCGGCACTTGGTGTTGCTTGACTTTACGTGAAATCGACAGAAAGACCCCCGCAGCGATCGGCAAAACGCAAACCATAGCAACCAGAGGGGCAAACGGCACAGGGAACACCCCGACAACCTGCGGCAGCAGCCAGATCACAAACGTGAGCAATCCGGCGTTGATGCTGATCAACCACCAGACGGTTTTGAGTGGTATCCGCCAGTGCAGCAAATACTCTCTCTGCCATGTGACAGCGATCATCAACACCACGAAGATCACGTAGGTGCGTACGAAAAACCACGAGTTGGCCTTTAGCCCGTTTTGAGGAGGCGCCAGAGGAATCTGGTTGAGCAAAATAGTGAACCCAAAGGCCGGCACGGGCGTCAACGCGATCACCAGAAGCCACCACCAGTTGGACGAGCGGTGGCGATACGTCTGAAAAGCATCCAGTCGCGAAATGGAGTAATGACCAGGATGGGACCACCGAACCAGCTGGCTCTGCGCAAAAGCGGAAGCCGTGTCGCACCAACCACTGTAATCAAGTCGACACCGCGAGCACCATGACGAAGAGGACGATGGTGCAGATAAGGATGATGAAGAAGCAGGCCCCGATAGTCCTGGCTGAACGGTCTCCGTCAACGCTGAACTACCGCCACCACCGTCTAGTTCATCTCTTGCCCCAGTTTGGCCACACTCACCTGGCCCCACTTTTGGCACCACTGCCGCATCTTTGCTTCGTGGAGGGGAAGAAGCATTCGCTGCCACAAACGACCCAAAACTCTTGTCCAGAACCGACACTGGGACGCCGATGGGGGCGACACGAGTCTTGAGCGCCAGCTTTTGAACATACGACGGAGTGGAACGTCTCGGTATGGTCATTTGGCACCGTTGTCACCGAGGAACAAGATGTTCCAGTCTGCGGTGAATAGCAGCTTGCGATCAGGTCGATGTAAATTTAACACTGGCGGTTTAATGGGGTCTCAGGGCCCGGACGAGAGGCGCTGGTTCGCTTGTCCATCAAGGATTGAGGAGCAGCTCAACCCGTTGAAGAAAGCAAGACGCGACCTTTCATGGTGAAGGAATCAATTCATACAATTAATCGGAGCTCAGAGGTCTGTAGAGGTATTCGAACACTTTGGTTACTATTATTTGTGCAAGGGTATTGCAATATACAAGTCACAGCCGTTACACCAGGATCAGCAGCTGTTGTCGAGGTACTTCAACAAAATGAGTTGCTGGGAGGACAATTCGATACACAAAAGCTCACTCCAAAAGGTTCCAAAGGGACCGTCCTACATGCAGTATGCAATACGTTTTGAGCTCGCTGGAGGCCAATCTGAAGCACGATTCTTCCGTGGAATGGGTCACCTGTGAAAGGTCTTCTTCTACTTTCGAGTCGGGCGTCCGTCGTCCGAGGGAACCAGTTGCTCCAAGGGAACTCGTCGCTTCGGTTTCTTGTTTGTTTTTGTCTTTGTTCAGGGGCCGACCGAGCCCCCGAGCCGACGAAAGCAGCGCCAACACAGCAGTTTTGGTCCTTGGTGTATCAGTTAGATGTTGGAATCTGTCTCCCATAGAAGCCGCTGATTGGTCCAAAACGGATCTTCAAGCGACATTTGGTTAGCAAACCGTTGGATCGCAATCTTCCGATACAATTGAACAAACGTTGCAACGGAGGATCTGTGTTGCGGTCCACAGTTTGACGAGCCTTCGCTAGTATCCTGCATCAGCGGATGCCACAGAACATGTGCCACCAAAGGCGTGAATGGCAAGCTCAGCACTGCATACCAGCAGGTTTGTCCTATTTGACTGATTCGTGGCTCCTCAGCAAATAGAGTTCTTGCTCGTGACTGGTGCTGCAGTACCATCATCGACTTTGGACGGTAGTAAGTCCCCTAGGCGATCGGAATGACCAACGACGCACCCCACACTACCGATTTTCCATTCTGTGTCGACTGCAAGGCGAGCTGTTCGTCTTCCGGGTCTTCAAATCAGGTCTTCCCAGCACCAACCGAGTAACGAGGGATGTTGGAGCCTCCAGTAGTGTTGGAGATGGCATCGGGCAACGAGAACGAGGAGAAAGCGTTTCACCAACATAAAGTCACGAACACACCGAATCACCTTTTTGCTGCCCCGTGTCATAGTCAATAACCAACGCTCCCTACACTTGCGTCGACCAGTTCATGCTGTGGCCATTATGCACGCAGTCGCCAAATGGACAGCACCGACGCACCCAGCTCGAGGCAATCCCAGGCAAGAACGTAGTCAAGCACATTTGACAATGAGACGGTCTATGGGCGCGCAGATTTGCGAACAAGTCAACAGAATGCTGGCATCCGGTTTGACGACTGCATACTCGACTTCCATCGTCTGCTATTACAGCCATTCAAATGAAGATCACGCAGTTGACGGAGCTTCTTGTGCACGTGAATGACAAACGAATCGACGATGGGGAGATCCACAGTTTTACCGCGTTCCGGAAACAGGAGATGCCCCTAGAGAAGCTGATTGAAAATCCCCAATGTTCTGCGCGAGCTCTTCTGTCAGAGATGCATCCCACCTGGTTTCACTGCCGACAACACCAGAGTAGCCAGGAACACGATTTTGCTGTCCATACGTGGATCAGTTCTTTGTTTTTGTGGTTCTGCCTCTTCTTCAACTTGGATGGCAATGGCTTTCCCAGGACTGTTTCATTCATCTCTTCTTCAGCCAGTTGTCGCACCAATCGCGATTCGTGAATCTTGCGAGAGCCTTTGTTGTCCGGTCTCGGTGTTGCAGATGCCCCAGCACTGCCAGTTTGAATCCATGGCCTCTTCCTGTGAGGTTGCTGTCAGAACTTGTGTGTCCAGGGCAGAATCAGTGTTGGAACTTCACGCTGGACCAGAGCTACATCTCCACGCACCACATACGATCTGCAGGGTTACACAACGCACTACAGCAAATGCTGGTCGACTGGAAGCAGAAGTAGTAGACTGCAATGTCGTAGACGGAGAATATGTGGAAGGTAGGACACCTCAAGTGGCACTGAAGTGTGGATCTCGTACACTGGTCTTGATCCCTGGACGAACGCTCCGTGTATCCAAGCTACCATGACACGATCGAGGTTGCTGGGTCAGCTGCCCCGCGGTGCCATAGTCACCTCCACGATATTTCCCAAAAGCGTACTTCACCGGTGCGCGTCGCTGAGCAAGTGCCGGCTACATGATCATCGAAACGCACCCTCGTTTTCCTCCGCGGCGACACAGCACTTGAGATGGTCCCTTCTCTCTTGCTGGAGTAAAGTAAACCACGGGATCAACCGAGTAGTTCGCTGTGTCATTGAACTGTTGATCGCGTACACGTTCCATCGACGACCAATGTCGACCTCGTCCGTCCACGCTCTCTGGAAACTGCACATTTAGGCCAAATCGCCGACAGTGCGCGGTAAGGTGCGACGGCATCGAGTCCATAGGCTCCAACGTCCAGTGCTGACACTTGAGCTTCCATGATCCCTTCGCTTCATCACAAACTCCATTCTTTGTTTTATTGGTGGTAGCTGCGAGGTCATTTGGACGGCAAGAAGCCAAAACGATGTGATTGCACTGATAGAGCTGTTCACCAGATAAAAACTTGTTCGATTGTTTTTGATAGAACGAAATTCAGTTAACACCCGACCGAATGCTCACTCACAAACGCGTGGAACTTGTTGATATTCTCGCACCAACTGACCATAGACGTCTGAAATTTCTCTTCCGGTCGCCTGTTTGAAAACAACACGAAAGATGGACATAGACCGTCACCTGACAAATCTCAAATCACTTTACACGGAGGCCATACCTCTCCGTGATCACCAGTCGATGGTTGATTTGATCAATGCGCGCGTGGATTTTGCCGTCCAGGATCAACGCCGACAGCAACGACTCCACTTCTTCCAGAGAAATACCATTGAGCTCTCTGGAGATGTAGTTGGTGTCCATTTGCTTGTAGGGTTTCACGATTTTGAGCAGCACTTTGGAGCGAATCGTGCGCAGTAACGAGTCAATGTAGTGCTTGATGAAAGGATCGTCCATGATCGATTTCCGGTTCTTGGCCAACACGCGCTCAAACTGTTTGATCTCGTCGTGTAGAAATGCATCCGTGAGCATGGTCATGGCCACGATTTCTTTGTCGTTTTCGTATGGTTTGGCTTCCTGGGAATCGAACACGTTCACTTTGGATTCACTCAGCATATTGGCCATCACCAGGTACTTGAGGCACTGCAGACGACGTGATTCTCCAGCCTCGTCAAAACTCTTGAACCCTTCAAAAAAGTCACTTCGTGCTTTGTCCCATTCGCCCTGAGTTTCAGGCCAAGCAAGTCATTTAGCAGGCATGCATCAACCGTCGTCAGGTGCAAGAAGTATACCTGCATCATGTGCATTTTGCCGCCACACTCGCGGATGACGCCAATGATCTTTGGATGGGCCACGCCGGATTTCGTGCAGAGCGCTTTTTCGTACATGGACACCAACTTCTTGTTGTCTTTTTGGGCCGTGTACATTTGAATCTGCAGCGCATACACTTCCAGCAATTGCGAATTCTTCTTGACACCGTCTTCGCCTTCTTCTTCGTCACACGACGCCAGCAATTCCTTGATGATCTGAGCAACCAAGCGACAACACGGGCAGTGGGAGTGAGAAGCGTTCAGGTGGAAGCATAGCAAAAGCCCGTCGGGAACCTTGGCCAAACGTGGAAAATCGCCAATCTCATACAGCAGATTGCCCAGTTTCAGATTCGTTTTGAACCACAAGCGCTATCCGCACCACCACCACCACCACCCCGCAAAAACGTATTCACCCGTCAGTCGATTCTCTGTTTTTGGTTGATGTTGCTTTCTTCAGGCTCGGGCCTCTGACCAAAGCGCCTACCTCATTGCGCGCCTCTTTGAGTGTCTCCAAGGTCGTCTCGTAGAAGCGTTGAAGAATCTCCCAATTCTGTCAGCAGCAGCAGCAGCATCACCACCACAAACGTCAACAAAACCCAAGTTGCTTCCATTTGGATGGTATCCATCCCCGCAAAAGGCCCTTCGCTTTGGGTTGGAGCATCGGTTCCAGCCAATGGCAACTCTTGCGTGAACTCACTTTGCTGGTCGAGACGTAGTCCAGGATGCTGTTGATGCCTTTTTCCCCGACATTGCGGGTGACGTCGCTTTTGGTGTACCCCAGCAACTCTTCGTATTTCTTCATGGCCAAATCGTGTTGTTGCATGGCAAAGCGGATCTTGACAATGCGTTTTAGCGCCTTGAACCCCCAGTCGCTTCGCTCGCTTTGCATTTCCAGCACACTCTCGAGTGCTTCGAGCGCTTCCTGGCGTTGCGGTGGGTCGTTTTCCAGAAATTGTTTGGCACTGTAGTATTGGTTCTCAATCTGCACGTGTAGATCCACGTTCTCATCGTCCATGTCTTCTTCTTCTTCGCTGTAATCAAACTCATATTCTTCTTCGTCCGACATGCTTTTGCTTTTGCTTTTGCTGGATGCTTTGGGGCAATTTTGGGGGCAGTGACTTCTTGGATTTCCCCTCAATCGAACTAACCGTTAAGGAAGTTAACCGCAAAGCACTGCCGGATTGCGCGGTACGATAACTAACAGGCCCACATCAGTGGCACGAACTTCTTGGAGCTCCTTTCAGGCACAACGTCAGCTTGTGCGCATTGAAGTCATCTCCTTTCACTGTCGCGAATGCCTTTTTCAGGCCATTTTCAGTGTCATTGACAGCGATGGAAGCGTCGAATGCGCGCTTTCGGCAGCGTCACCTTGGTCTTCCCGTGGTGAGCACCTCGAGCACGACAGTATTATACAGGGCAAAACTGTTTAAAACAGGATGCATGGTAACCCTTTCTTGTGGGTGGCTGTGGAAACTCGCTTAATTCCGAGTTCTTCTGGAGAAAAAAGGTCTGGTCTGCACTCATGGCTGCGGCGGCTGCAAAGCTTTTGAATCGTGTGGCGGTGGTGGGCACGGCTGTGGGCATTGGCGGCTTTTGTATTCAAGAGTGTATCTACGATGGTATGAATGTCTTTGGGTGACTGCATTGTTGTTTCTCTCGCTGTTGTACTGATCGTGTTGATGACGGGAATGGATGTGAACCATTGGTGATGGGGGCGACATGATGCACCAGTTGATGGAGGTCATCGTGCCGTGATTTTCGATCGTAAAGACGGTATCTTGAAGAAATGCGTTGGGGAAGGAACGCACTTCAAGATCCCATTCTGGCAGGTGAGCTTTATCCAGCGGTTGTTCCGTGTCTTGACTTTGGAACTGTGCTGATTTGGCTGATGGATGCATTTGAAGTACCCGTCAGTACTGGACATTCGTTCCATGCCACGTGTGATCAACTCACGCACGGGTACCAAGGACTTGCAGACTGTCAGCATTGCCTTGCGTGTGCTGTCGCGCCCTGTGGAAGAACGCTTGCCCTACATTTTCTCCGAGTACGGCCAAGATTACAATGATCGAATCCTGCCTTCTGTTGGCAATGAAGTGCTCAAGTCTGTCGTGGCCCAATACGATGCCGTGGAATTGCTGACGTTTCGAGAGAAAGTCTCGCAGCACATTTCCAGCGAACTGAAGAACCGAGCTAAACAGTTCTCCTTGATTCTGGATGATGTCTCGATCACCCACTTGGAGTATGGTCCAGAGTTTACTCGTGCCGTTGAGCAAAAGCAGGTGGCCCAGCAGGATGCAGAGCGCCAGAAATTTGTGGTCATGCGCTCGGAACAAGAGAAACAAGCAGCTATTATTCGTGCCGAAGGTGAATCCGAAGCCGCTCGACTGGTCTCTGACGCTATCGCCAAGAGCGGTAGCGGGTTCATTGAAATGCAACGTATTGATGCTGCCAAAGAAATCGCCGAGACTTTAGCTGCTTCGCCGCGGGTCACGTATTTGCCCAACAGTGATGGTGGTAAGGGCGGTGTTCTTCTTGGCCTGAGCGGTCAGTAGCTTGCAGTGGACTTGCAAACGGAGACAAGTCGGAACGACGGCGTGACTGCCATCGAGAAGAAAACAATAGCAAAAATGAATACAAGTAGCTTTTGCACAGAAATGAGTCCATCGTTTAGAGGAGTACTGCAAATTCCCCTCCCCGCCCGCCGACATCGTCTGGTTGCTATTAAGAGATTCTCTCTAGCAACTCTTCGTTCGCTTTGGTTTTGAAGAAACAAACCCACCTGTCTCAAGCTGGAGAAAGAACCCGACAAGACCAGCAAAGTGATGAGAGTGATGCTGGTGCTCGCCGTGGTCGCCAATTGCTGTGCGTTTGAGGAGACCCAAGTCATGCTGCTGTACTGGGCCAGCGCACACAGGCATCCACCCACCTGGCAGCACCCGATTCGCCTTGTAAGCAATGCTTCATTCCGCTTGATCTTTGGATTCTGCACGTGATTGAGATGTTGTCATCATGCTAGTTTTCGCCGGACCTGGAATGGAACGTGTGACGCTCTTGTGGCCGAATCAGTTTTTCGGGGTATTTGATGCAGCCATCCTTTCGTGATCGTCAATCCTTAAGTGCACGATTTGGCGCTCATTCCATCGTAGTAGTCATTTCGAGTTGGGATTTGGCCACATGGTGTGGGTCACACAAACGTATCTGGAGCCTTCAGTTGCAGCATGCTGACCAAGAGTGTGAGGGAGATGCGATGGAGATGTGAGGAAGGAGGATGCGATGGAGATGGGTTGCTTTTACCTTTGAGACAATCCATGCTCACTGGATTAATTGTGGATTCCGGCTCTTTGTCTGCTTAGTTGCAGTTGTAGCATTATCAACAGAATGGTCTGCGATGGGGGGATGTGCCTTTCTCACTGGCTTGATTGTTGCCACTGCCCCTCTCACTTTGCAGCTTGCCTTGTGGCCGTACAAGCGCTGTCTGCAATCGGAGCAAGATGCAACGAAGACTTTATGGATAGCAGGGATCCACACGGCCGACTTGATCTGGTGCAGTGGCTGTATGACCCCACGAACGTAAGTGATTGCGACAAGACAGAAGAAGTCATCAACGAGACGTTTGAGAAAGCGACTGAGAGTGGCTTTCTAGAGGTCATCCAGTTCCTATGTTCCAAAGGCCACTTGCCTCCCAATATACCTCACCTCTTTGGTCGAGCTATCGAGAATGGTCATTTGTCAATCACCAAGTTCTGGGAGCAACAACATGGAGAAAAGATCTCATGCGACGTGAACTGCATTGCAATGGAAGCGTCTGCAGGGTTTATCGAGACTGTCCGATATTGTGATCCTCGGTGTGAAGTGAAGTACTCACGTGTAAATTCGAGTGTCGCATTGAGGTGGATGACGTGGAAACGCTTCGATTCTTGTTGACCAAAGCAAGCCAAACAGACGTCGTTGAGCTATTAGAATACGCAGCTACGGCAGATCGCCCAGAAACGATCAAGGTGCTATGGGATCGTCTGCAGGAGTTCGATTCCCACCCAACAGTTGGAATTGGGATGTTTATGGAAGCAGTTGGCTAAGCAGCTTATTCCAATGACTTCAAGGTCATTCGCGAGCTTTTGGAGCTCTTTGATCCCGAAGATTACAACTTTGAGTACGTAATTGACCAAGCGATCGCCAGAAAGGATTTAAAAATGGTACAATTCCTTCGCGACAAACAAGTGGAAGGTTTCTCCGTAGAGGCAATGAATAAGGCTGCCGGGGCGGGATCCTTGAGGATTGTGAGGTTTTTGTACGAGAATCGCGACGAGAATTGTGATTACGACGCCGTTTCGGGTGCTGCAATGGGTGGGTATTTACCCATTATTAAGACTCTCCGCGACAGCCACTTGATATGTCAATGGAGCTTTGATTTCGATGCGCCCGAGTTGTGCAGAACCGTAGACAGTGCTGCTGTCAATGGGCATCTGCGAGTGGTGGAATATCTGATAGAACAATGCTACGAGACATGCTCATTTGAAGCCGTTGAAGCAACACTTCGGCACGGACATGTTCGCGTGGCGGAGTATCTGTTTCGGGAATGTGATGATCTGCCAGGGGATTTGTTCTTGACAGGTGCTTGCTCGTATGGCCACGCCAATTCTGTGAAATGGTTGCTCAAGTATCACGATACGGAGGAATATGACGTGACGAAAGCCTTGAGGTCTGTTCATAGTGACTGGCGCTTGCAGACCAACGATGGCAAGGACTGTTTGCGACAGTTGATGGGTGATCAACCAATTTGAGACAAAGCATTAGATACACAATGGTCAATCAATCAATCAGTCGTTTCTCTCTCTCTCTCTCAATGGCACGTTCTTACTTGTCCACAATCTCAAACGTATCGCCATAGCACTTGAGATCCTTCAACGGTCGAACCAGGTCCAGATTGCCTTTGGCCACGATGGATTTCCACATGGTCACCCGAGGGCGATGGTCGCTGTGCACAACACCACGTGCTGTCATGAAGGCATCAATGTACTTGCCTTCATCGCCTCCCTGCGTTGGTGGCGGGACGTTTTTGACTTTTTTGGCGATCTTCGCCATCTCTTCGCTTCCGCTGTTGAGTGCGAGATCGAACAGAAAGCCCTTGGAGATGACTTTGGTCAGCTTGTTCTTCTGTGCATACGCCACGGCTGGGTTCCAGTACTCTCGGAGCACGCCGTTCCAGACAGCTTGTTGCCAGTCCTTGTCGTTGTGTTGCTGAATGGTCGAACACAACTTTTCCAGACCGTCATGGGAGGCCGTTCCGTCGACTTTTTCCAGTGCAGGAATGAATTTGGTGATGGGATGGTTGGGCGAAAAGCTCTTGAGATCACGAACGACCCCAAGCAAATCGCTCGTGCCGCTGCAAAAGCCCACCAAAGACACGGTGAAGCCACGACCGTCGTTGATATCTTCACAGTAGTCATAGTTTTCCCACCACGCGGTCTTGGAGTTTTCGGCGATCGACACGAGACTCATGATCGTATCCAATTGCAACAACGTCACGCCATTCACTTGGTTGAATGGGAAGCGGTTCACAAAGCCAACGACCAGGGAGGTCTGCACCAACAGAAGCAGGCAAGCAATGGACCCGCGCAGCACCGGTCGCATCTTGTCAACAACGGGAACGTGTTTGGTTTGGTGGTTTCTTGGGGGTGGTGTGTGGATGTACGCCGTCGACAGCCAATTGAAGAGTGGTGCATTGGTGTCGGCAAAGGATTGTTGGTGTTCTTGAAGAACAGATGCCGCCTAGCCATCATCACACAGATCACAGAACATGCTGTTGAGGGGGGTCTTTTTACGAGAGACTGGCTCTCGCACAGATGACGGCGGCACGGGAGCCTCAACACCTGAAACATACAGCACTCTACTTGCCACGACAGTTGAAGAACCGAAGGAGTGGGGGGGGGGGCCGGTGGAGGCAGGAAATGACAATTGTGGGTACCTTTGTGATACTTTCGTCAAAAATAGGGGCACAATCAGGGTCATTGGGGATCCGTTTTGCCAAAGGTGGGCCTGGGGTTTCTACAATTCTACAGGTGGTCGCCTTTCTCATCAAGTTCCGGTTGGTTTTGGCGATGGCATCCGAAAGGTACCCACATTTGTCATCAGCCCCCATCTGATCGCAGATTTCCACCCAGTCAGCTGGTGAGCCAGTTCACCCAAGGCTGATCCGGGAGCAACGCGCACGTGGCGGACCATTTCTTTGTGGAAACATCAAAGCATCGATGGTGACGAGCGATGGCGACGAGCTTTTCCCAAAGGATCCTGCTACGTCAAAGTGTTCTTCGTTCCAGTGCCGTGCCAATAGATAGAGATGCGGTAGGTGTTCCAGCTTGATCGGCCCCAACAACATCGCGCATCGGACGCGTTCCGCCATCTCGCTGATAGTTGTAGTTGCACAGGAGGTAGAGAGAATGCTCTCCAACTCACAGGTTGTGTGGTGTCAACCCTGAACTCACCACCAACTTGATCGACACTGCCGTCGTTGTCTACGCCTGGTTGCATGGACGCCTGGTTGCATGGACGGACACGGCCATCCATCCACATCGTTACCCATAGCTTGCTTGCGAAGCGATTGCAAAATTCCCTCCTTCCTGGGCCATTTGGTAGAAGGTGCCGGTTGGGTTTTGCAAAAGCACCTGTGGACGATCCAACTCCACCACGCGACCTGCCTCCAGCACCAGAATGCGACTTGAATGCAGCACCGTCGACAACCGATGGGCAATCGTGATTACCGTCACGTCTTGCAACTCGCGATGAATCGTGTGTTGGAGCGTCTTTTCGGTCGTGGGATCGATCGAGGCCGTGGCTTCGTCGAGGAGCACAACTCGGGACTTGCCAAGCAAAGCGCGGGCCATACACAGCATTTGGCGTTCGCCCACACTGAAGATGTCGCCTTTTGTTTTGTCCGGCATTTCGCACAGCAATTTGTTCTCCAGCTGACTCACCTTCTTTGTCAACTGTACTTTGCGCAATGCCTTCCAGATCTCTGCGTCAGCATACCGGTTCAAAGGATCCATGTATGCACGAAGAGTTCCTTGGAAAAGCACTGGAGACTGCGGAATGATCGACAGTCGAGAGCGAAGAGTGGACAAGTCCACCGTCGCGATATCCACTTGGTCAATCAGGATGCGACCCGCCGCCAACTCGTTGATGCGAAACAATGCCATTATCAGACTCGACTTGCCGGCGCCAGTTCGACCAATGACGCCTATTTTCTCCCGGGCCTCAATGGCAAACGACACGTCTTTCAACACAAATGGAGCTCCAGGGATGTAGTTGAACACAACGTTCTCAAACACGAGTGACCCATCACGCGGCCAGCGGCAGGAAGGTTGAATGACAAGTGACTTCTCCATGCCTTCAGCCGGAAGGTTGGCATACTTCAGTACTCGTTCAGGGCCCACCATGCAAATCTCCAGAAAACACCACGTCCGAACGACCTGAGCGAGCCCCGTGTCCACATTGAGCGCATACGTGAATGCGATGCCAATCATCCCTGGAGAGAGAGATTGTTGCAGAGTGAAAAGTGCCAAAATCACGCCCATGACCACGCAAGTCCCCACGAGCTGAATGCGAACAACAAACCATTGCGCGATGGTTGTCTGCAAAGACCATACTTGGTTGTTTCCATCAATGCGTCGGAAGAATTCCAAGGTGGTGCGTTGCACAAATGCTTTTCCAAATGCTCGAAGAATTGAGACACCTTCTTCGACTTCACTCGCGTGGCTTAGCACAGGAGAGGTTGACACCTTGAGCATACGAGCGATTTCCTGTGAAGGAACAAGCCAATACTCCATCACCTTCAAGTACAGGTAGAGCACGGGGAGAATACCAATCGCAAGGGGTCCCAACATGTAGAGGGCCGTCGAGAGCTGACAAACAGTGAAGAACAAGTTGGTCAGGAACCCACCATAAGCAAACGGCACCTGTAAGTCGATGGCCGACACGTCATCACTGTATCGATTGAGAAGGCGGCCAATCGGATTGGCATGGAAGAATCGCAATGGGGAGTACATCAAGCTCTGGGTGAGTCCTTGAAACAACTCTTGTGATGCTCTCAAGCCAGCGGCGGAGATCAGAACTGCACGAGCAAGCACCATCAGCGCCGTGGCTCCACTCAGGGAAGCATAAATCACCATAAAGTACCGGGTAGCTGACCAATGGTGCTTACCCGACGGTCCCAAGGTATCGGAACTGGTCCAATGACTCAACCAAAAGTCACTTCCAATCTGGAAAGCTTGCCATAGACCTTGAATCAGAAACACCGCCGTACACACATGGACACCTCCAGCGGCGTTGATGTATTGAGAAAACACTCGCCTTGGCACACGACCGTGACCCCTCTCTTCTTCAACAGTCATCGCTGCATCTCTGTTCACATGCGCATCGTCCAGTCTGCGCTTGCCACACACCGGCTGAAGCTCCGGACCACTGCTATCTTGATCCGCTTGACGAGGCTGGATCGCATCCACACGAACACTAGCCATGGTCCCATTCTCAAGGACCACTTTGTAGTTGGTCGCGTGGGAATGGATGATTTCCTGACAGTGGGTCACCAAGACGACCGTCTTCTTGGCCAATAAACCACATAGACAACGGTGGAAGATCTCCGTCCGCACCAGCGCATCCACGGCAGCCAACGGTGAATCCAGAATCAAAAGATCAGCATCCACATAACACGCACGAGCGAGACTGATACGAGCTTTCTGACCACCAGACAGGTTCACGCCTTTCTGACCGATCTCGGTCGAGTCTCCGGCGGGAAATTGATCCAAGTCTGGCAACAATCCGCACGCCCAGACCACACGAGTGTATTTGGCTGGATCGAACGCGCAACCGAACAGAATATTGTCACGAACACTCATGTTCTGGAGCCAAGGTTGCTGCGAGCAGTAAGCGACACGGTCACGCACAAATACTTGACCACCGCTTTGGATCATCTCGCCGAGAATGGCCGAGCACAGTAACGATTTCCCACTTCCGACACGCCCATACACGACGACAAAGTCACCTTTCTGGACCCGCAAATTGATCTCTTTGAGCAACGGAGTGCCATCCATGGCAACAAAAGTCGCATTGCGCATCTCGATCATGACATCGTCGGGATATCCGCTTGGGTTTCTGCAGATCGAATCGACCGGAGTCTCGGCCAGATGAAGAAATCGTGTGATACGATCAAGCGACACTTTGGCTTGAACGCATTGCTGGACAACCCCAGGAAGTGAACGAAGTGGTTCGCGGATGGTATTGAACAAGGCTATCGCCGTAAACGCTTGAGCAGAGGTCAACTGTTGACCAAGAACCAAGCAATATACCAAAAAGGACGAAGACGAGACCGCAATTGGGGTACTCCAAAGCAGAAAGCTACTGATTGCACGAAGGTACGTGTACTTGCTGATAGACTTCATTTCGGCGTCTCGGGTGGTCTGGATTTTCTCGATGCACTGGAACTCCCACGCGTACAGCTTGACCACTTGAATGGCTCCAAACACTTCTTTGATGATCCTCATGCGATCATCTTTGGTGGACATGATGCCTTGAAACGACAAGCCCTGAAGCTTGGCAATCCCAAAACTGATGAGCATGAACATCCCCATCACAGCCAGTCCCACCCAGGCAGCAACCCCCAACTGCAAATACAGCAGAACCACGACGCATCCGATCTGAAACGGAAGAACCCAAAGCTGGTTCACTTGACAGGCAGCACCCACAAGATTCGCCATGTCGGAGGTGTACAAGTTGGAGATTTCCAGGCGTGCTGTCGGCTCGTCACGTTGTCTTTGACCGGCCGTACAAAGCCGCAATGATTTCTCAAAGACCAAACTCTTCAACGAGGCGGTCATCTTCATGGCGATCATCTGCATGTGGAAAGCCACCTGACCAGCCACGATCGCATTGACGAATCGAGAAGCCAAGAACACGCTAAGCCATACCATCAAGTCTGTCTTGTCCAGCAAGGGCTTTGCAAACGCATCGACCACGTGGTGTAACACCAGAGGTGCAAACACGCCGCAGCAAGCCATCAAGTACGTTCCAATTCCGCACCAAAGCAGCTTCAAACCGTAGCAACGGACCAAAGTGCGCAAGACCCTGCCATTGTCGTTGTGGCATTGGTTTTGTACTTGGAAGTGCTTCATAAACTCTTGGTACACGGTCCTGGTCTTGCAGCAATCGTCCAGGGGCCAGAGGTCATCAAATCCGAGTTGTCTCAAGTTGCCCTGCAACAGCACAGGCGTCGCATGGCTGAACAGCATTCGCGAGACCAAGCGCATGATCATGCCTAGAGGAGCCGGTGGAGCTGGCCGTCGGGCAGTTGTCGCGTCCACCATCAGTGGAGTCGTGTCGGTCGAGGTAGTCATATCGTTTGGCGTACTTGATCTCCACTTGATCTCGTTGCTGCTCTTTCGCTGGTTCACCAACCGCATCGACGGCTGCCGAGGAACGTGGCGTGCAGGCTGACAGGTTGCTGGCTTCAGGTGGCGGGCCAGACTCGTGTTGGGAAGAATCGAAAGTGAGCCGTTGAAAACGACGGGCAAAACGAGTTGAACGAAACGCGATGGAGGAACAGTCAGTCGGCTACCGCTTTGGCACGTAGAAGAACCCATTTTTTGTTTTGTTTTTTCGAGGAAAATTTCACTTCGCCACGCCCACACTTCCATTTCCTGTCGTTCATCTTCCATCCATCAGTTTGCATGTGGGAAGGTCCCACCTCCAATTGACTGCCGACACAAAGTTGATGTATCAAGAGGTGGAAGAGTCTTGATGGTTTGCTGGTAGCCTTGGTACACTAATTGCCCGAGCGTCCATTTCACACCGCCGCCCAATGAACCATGAATGCCGCCCTGATGACGAACGCGGCATCATTGGACTTGGCGCCAACTCAAATGGAAGTGGGGTGCTGGGTGTACCACATACTCGTCATATTAAATACACCTTTCTCATCGGATATAGAAGGAATTGACCATGGTATACACAACGAATACATTGCATACCTTCGAAAGTGCATACCATACGTTTTTTCCATGCTCGAGACTGAAACGACGTGCAGTCTCGGGGTCATTTCATTCCATGCAAACGTTACTCACCGTGGTTGCCGTGGTTCACCACACCCATTTGGTGTGCTTGGATGCGCCAAACAATGTAGAAACAGGTCGCTCGAGTGCATTTGCATTGCACCAGCACCAAGAGAAGAGAACTGATAGTGGATCTGACAGGGAAGTCATGTGGTGGTGGTGGTGGTGGTGGTGTCGCAGGATCGTTCAAACGTCATGCATGGCTCCCCTGGGGTCACTTCGCTGCAAACTGCCTCGATCAACTGCTCAGTTTCGCACTTTGAATTCTTCTTCCAACAAGTGCAACGAAAGAATGGTCTGCTTTGGTGTCAAGTCTTCTTTGGTGGTGGCTCTCGCTGCGATGGTGGTGGTGGCAACGACCCATGCGCAAGAATACCTGCGCTCCAAACGCTTTGCGGTCGACAAGATGACGATTCTGTACCAGACGTTTGCCAAGGGCAAAGTGTACTGTCATTACAATGCTGGCAATGGATGGACCCCTGGGAACGGAGTTGAAATGAAGCCAACGGCGTCGTGGAACAAAGACTTTCCAGCAGAAAAAGGATGGTACGACGTGCAAATCGCGGAGGCTAAGTCGACCCTGGAATTCGATTTTGTCGTGGATGGCGTCTGGGACAACAACAACAAGAACAACTACTTTGCCTACGCCAAGGGTTTGTGGGCCGTGTCGAGTCCTCTGAACCCGCAACCAGTGCAGGTCGAGACTCACGATGGGTCTGGCGCGACTCGTGTGCTGTTCCAGCGTCCATCGTCTTGGGGTCAGGGCCCCACGTGGATTCATTATCGAGAAACCAATGGCAAGTGGACTACGCTTCCTGGCGTCGCCATGAAAGAAAGCTCTTACAGCGGATTCTATGGCTACGTGGACTATCGCACCGGCGCCGCGGAGGGTGACGAACCAAGCTCGTGGGATTATTCTTTCTTGGGCTGGGTGCAGTTCGACTTGCCCGTCGGTTCGGAAGGTTTTGAGATGACTTTCAACGATGGCCATGGCAATTGGGACAACAACAACGGCAACAATTTCAGGATCAGCAAGGCTGGTGTGTGGGCATTCTTGCCAACGATCGCGTAGACGTTCAGGACTGCATGCATCTCTATTAATTCCTTGAAGGTCTCTTTAAGAGTTCTATCAACTCTTTCAGTTGCGATGGCATTGCAAGTGTTGCGTTGCAGTTCAAGAAGCCATGACGCCAAGAGACGTCGCCGGTGGCGAAACAACATCGTAGTTCGCTTCCTTTCCCTTCCATTCATGTAGCCGCAATGCGTCATGCGTCATTGAGTCGCAGCTGCCGGCATCACACCCACAACCATCAAAAGTGCGGGCACCCAGCCAGAGATCGCAGCGTTCGCGTGACTTACGTAAGCCAGCTTCAGGCAGTCTTTAGGTTAGGTGGTAGCCGCTTGGTAGCCACGCTGGGAGCCACACAACAGATCTTGAAGAGTTGCATCGTCGTCAAGCGCAATCTCCAGTTCTCTTTGCTGCTTCCAACTCTGCGTTGTGTCGTTTCAAACGCGCTTTCATGTTTAGCACCTCACAGGGGCTTTCTGTA
Organism: Paralagenidium karlingii; assembly: GCA_027475765.1. Classification (NCBI taxonomy): domain Eukaryota; phylum Oomycota; class Peronosporomycetes; genus Paralagenidium; species Paralagenidium karlingii. Next base: position 29,298 of record JAMFLO010000350.1, read on the forward strand.
CGTTGTCGGTGACGTCTCGTGCGCCCTGGCGCGTGGTGTGGAGAAAGTGGCGTCCTGTCATCTTGTTGCTTTCGAATCCTGCCCGAGTCGCCCCAATCGATCAAAGCCAAGCGACAAGCAAGTGCAGTGTAACCTGCAAATTGTCCACGAGGTCACCGCGTCACTGCCACTCACTCACTCCGATCAAAGTTGCTCTTGCGGCATGAACATGCGACAAATAGCACCCAAGCACCAGGCAGCGAGCACCGCCAACAGCCACCAACTTGCACCATGGAACACAAAACGTGCACAATGGAAAGCGTGTCGGCTTCCACTTTCCGCCTGAGTTGAATCCAGAGACTAGTCATTGCACCCAGTCTCTTGTTCGATTTGTCGGCCAAGACCACACGCCCCTGGCACCAACAGGATTTGGGGATGGCACGATGATATAAAAGCAGCAGCGCAGGATTCAATCTTTGGCTTCTCCCGTCGTCGTCTTCGGCTTCTTCTTCTTGTTCGGTCGTCCATGTAGCAGTCACTCGGCCGTCACCGTCACCAGTTCAGTTGAGAACTTGCTCGCCAACGCTCATATCCACTTCGACCTGAAACCACCATGAATTGCTTGTTGGTGCTGCTGATGACCCTGGTGGCGACCTCCACCGCCCAGCAATTGCTGCGCTCCGAGAAGTTTGCCGTGGGCAAGACTACCATTTTATACCAGCAACTCTACGCCAAGGGCAAAGTGTATTTCCACTACAACGCGGGCAACGGATGGAACTCAGTGCCAGGCCTTGAGATGAAACCCAGCAGCACGTGGGCCCACGAATTCCCACAGGAAAAAGGCTGGTACGAAGTGCAAGTGCCCGACATCACGTCCACCTTTGAATTTGACTTTGTCACGGACGACGGCACTCAACTCATCTGGGACAACAACGAGAAACGTAATTACTGGGCATATGAAAAAGGAACGTGGGCACTGTCCAGTCCGTTCAACCCACAGCCCGTGCAAGTGCAGAATGCCGATGGCAATCTCATCCGTGTCTTGTTCCAGCGACCAGCCTCGTGGGGCCAAGGCCCGACATACATCCACTACCGCGAAGGCACGGGTGCCTGGACCACTCTACCAGGCGTCAAGGCCACCGAAAGCAAGTACTTGGGTTTCTACGCCAACGCAGACTATCGCAATTCGGCCGATGGCCAACTGAGCACCTGGGACTATTCGTACTTTGGCTGGGTGCAATTCGATTTTCACAGCTCGTCGTCGACGTCCGAGTTTGAGTTTACGTTCAACGATGGCTTTGGCAACTGGGACAACAACCGCCAACACAACTTCAAGATCAGCCAACCTGGAGTATGGGCGTTTTTGCCGACTGCCAATTGATTCAATGGATCGTGCAGGACCCGAGGACACGTGGTTGAAACGATAGAGTACACTCAGGACGTTTGTTTGATGGAATCCACACCCTTGAATCTTTCCTCACTTGCAGGTTTTGCTTTCGTCTCTTGTGTGATCCGTGCATCAGTCACTGCAATGATGCATGGTGGACGCTGTGCCGATGGCAACCGTCTGCACCTGAACCGAATTGTGCAAAGGCGGATTCCAAAATAGTGAAGTGCGACGTATGGTCGTCCATTTCGAATTGGAAATCACCGGTGTCCAGCTCTGAGCGGGAACTTCGTCAACATGGTGACCACCAACACTATGATGGCCATCGTGAGTGGCAACACTCCGAGTCACCAGACCAGAAAGTTTGTGCGAAAGAATTCGCGCCATCGTCATCTTGCGGTTTTGTTTCTTGTGTCTATGAGAGGTCCATCCGCCAATCTCTCAGTGTTGAGTTGCAGGACCTCAGCAGATACAGCATCGGCATGATCTAAAGATCGGATGGCATCTCCTACCATGGGAACATGAACGAAAAGCGTCACTTGGTGTCCATCGTATTCATCACATCAAGGAGTTTCATCTCGTCGCCACGGGTTTGGCGGTGGAAACAGTGGACTTCCATCACAAACCCCACAGGATGTGTGTTAACCCCGCGCGTGACGAGAGAGAACGCATGCAGGTACGGGGTCGGATAGCACATCAGCATCGCTAGTGGGGTGGCGCGGAGTATCCTAGTCAGAATGATATAAGTGCATGAAACCAGTCCCGTCCGCGTCAGATCATCCAGCGCACCATCCCAAATCTCAGTAATTGGAAATCACCGATTTCCAGCTCCGCATTGTGCGTGAATACCGTCATCTTGGTGAACGCAAAGACCCGTGGATGGGTCTTTGCGTTCACGTGAACTTGTGTACAAGCATCGCAGGATTGTCTTCGTGTCTTGAGTCAGCGAGCAATTGGATGGCCATTTCGTCAGAGAGGACGTGAAAAATGGCAACATATACAGCATCGGCATTTGGTGAAGATTGAATGGGATCTGCAGTGCCGAACAAAGGGAGAAAAGAAAGCGAAAAGAGCCTTTTTGTGTCTGCTTTGTCCAGAGTTCCGTCAAGTGCAGCTTCTTCGCCGCGGATTTGACGTCGAAAACAGATGAGTTCCATCACAAGACACACCAGTTTTGCGTCGAACCATGCATGACCAGAGAGGATGCATCCAGGAACGGGGTCAGATGAATTCAAGTAGGGCGGGAGTACTCGCCACTGTGGCCACCAGACCAATCGCAACGTGAAAAAAAAGCAAAGTGACCTGCAGGATCCTGGTCTTGAAAGAAGCCGACGTTTGAGGCGATGCATGAGTTCGTCATACCTCTTATCCACAGAGCCAAGGATCCTCCAGGCGAAAGACTTGGGACTCGCATCCAGGTGCAAGCAATGGCTCGGGCGTGCTGTACCTTTTTCCCTTGTCCAAGCCGTCACCACTTGCTGGACTGCTTTGTACGCGAGCTTGGCACTGGTTTGGTCCGACTTGGACCGCAAGCTCCAGCTGGCACCACCATCTTGGGCTTGCGCTTGCGGATCTTCTCGGCTCGACGTCCTGTCCCAATCGACTGGACTGTGAGAAACCGAGTGGTTGGGAGAGATTCAGTTGTGTTGACAGCCAGCCACAGCGCGTTGATGGAGTCAACCGCTTACGCCACTGGGGGGAGGAGGAGGAGGAGGAGAAGGAGGAGGAGAAGGAGGAGGAGAAGGAGGGGGGGGGGGGTATGTTTGAATGCGATCATCTCAGTGACAAGGATCATCTTGACACCTGTTGGGTGGCAATGTTGCGATCATTTATGGGACGGGGTCCCGTGGCGGCATGAGGTTTTATCTCGAAAAAACCTTGGGATCCAACCATTCATACCGGTACAGTACTGTACCGGGTCGGGACAAAGATCGCCAAGTGACCTTTCACGAACGCTCCGAGCCGCACAACCGCGAGCTTCCAAGCAGCCGCCTTGCCCAAAGATCTCTGCGGTGGCGATGGGGCTCATGGGTGTGCGGTTGGCTGGATGGATGGCTTGTCTTCTTTAGCTGGAATTACTTCGACCTTATACGTGAGTACCACCCGCTCGCTCGTCTGCAAAGAACAGTCCTCCCGGCTCGTCTGGTATGCGCTTGGCACGTGGAAAGCAACCTTGCTCATTGTTCTTTTGTCGTCCAAACGTTCACGACTCTACCCAAGAAGACAGCGCCTTTGCAGTGAGATCAAACTCTTTGCTTTTGTGTTGGCTGGCTGGTTGGCTGGTTGGTTGGTTGGACGAAGCAATTGAACGATGAAGACTCCAACTGCGTACGGAAGCGAAAACGAAGAAGCCAACGCGTTCATTCGACGCATTGCGGCGCCTCAGGAAAATGCGCGCAAGAAAAAGACCCGTACCATCATGGCCGGTGCCGCAGTGGGTATCCTCGCTGCCGCCGCGGTGTGTGGCTATGCAGCCTATGACCGGTCCATGCCCGATGGTGCGGTGCCAAGCAACCTCGAAGCCCAGTACTACGAACTGGACGACGACTCGCTGTATCCAAGTGCCGAGTTCTTGGACACCAACGGAGATGGCGTGGTGTCGCAAACCGAGTACTTGACATGGCTTCAGGGCATCAAGAATGGTCAAGATGAGCGAATCGCGAAAGCTCCCATCTCGGACGAAGACAAACAACAGCTCAGCGATGAGTTGGAAGCCAATTTCGAGAGCGACGTCAAGTGTTTCGTGCGTGCCTACAAGCAAATCGTGCGTGGCAAAGTCAAACTCAACAGCAACAACATCTACTTGCTGTACAAGGTCTTGGAAGAGTTCTGTCCGACGGACATGGTCATTATCCCCGACGAGTACCTCGCCCCTCCCACTGAAGCTCCAACTGAAGCTCCAGTGCCAATCGTGGAACCTGAACCATACGTCGAGCCCCAGCCAGAGCCTACTACGGAGTCTCCATACGTCGCTCCACAACCAGAACCTGTTCCGGAATCTCCGTACGTCGCTCCGCAGCCAGAGCCTGTTCCAGAGACTCCATACGTGGCACCCGAGCCAGAACCAGCCCCATATGTGCCTCAAGAGCCAATTCCTGAATCACCATATGTTCCACAACCTCCAGTGCCCGAAGAACCTGTTCCAGTTGAACCAATTGAGGGCCCGATCACTCAGATCGAGGAACCAACTCAATACTTGCCGCAAGAACCCATCGGATACATTCCCGGTGCTCCCAATCCGTACTTCCCAACTCCTGAGGAACCAACTCCACTGGAGCCTGAGCCAGTGAACCCGTACGTGCCGGAGGAACCAACTCCATTAGAGCCTGAGCCAATCAGCCCATACGAGCCACAGGAGCCAACTCCGTTCGAGCCAACCCCAGAGGAGCCAACTCCATTCGAGCCAACTCCGTTTGAGCCAACCCCTGAGGAGCCAACTCCGTTCGAGCCAACCCCAGAGGAGCCAACTCCATTCGAGCCAACTCCGTTTGAGCCAACCCCTGAGGAGCCTACTCCGTTCGAGCCAACCCCAGAGGAGCCAACTCCATTCGAGCCTACTCCATTCGAGCCAACCCCAGAGGAGCCAACTCCATTCGAGCCAACCCCAGAGGAGCCAACTCCATTCGAGCCAACTCCGTTTGAGCCAACCCCTGAGGAGCCTACTCCGTTCGAGCCAACGCCGTTTGAGCCAACCCCTGAGGAACCAACTCCATTCGAGCCAACTCCGTTTGAGCCAACCCCTGAGGAGCCAACTCCATTCGAGCCAACTCCGTTTGAGCCAACCCCTGAGGAGCCTACTCCATTCGAGCCAACTCCATTCGAGCCAACCCCTCAGGAGCCTACTCCGTTCGAGCCAACTCCATTCGAGCCAACCCCAGAGGAGCCAACTCCATTCGAGCCAACTCCGTTTGAGCCAACCCCAGAGGAGCCAACTCCATTCGAGCCAACTCCGTTTGAGCCAACCCCTGAGGAGCCAACTCCATTCGAGCCAACTCCGTTTGAGCCAACCCCTGAGGAGCCTACTCCA
>JAMFLO010000351.1:0-34686 GCA_027475765.1 Paralagenidium karlingii
GCTCGGTTGAGCCATCGTGGCATCCTCCAGCAACAGTCGCAAGATACCAATCAGGCTCTTTTCCAACAAGACCAGTCGGAACTTCGCAAAGGACCCGTGTGCCTTGGGTAGATGAGCGACCAACGGGATTGGTGCGTCGCTGACTTTCCAGTTACGAAACAAGACTTCATGGCGACGCGCCTGGGCTTCTTCATGCTTGGACGACGACAAGTGACAAAACGCCGGGTCGTATTCGTCCGCGAATGCCTGCTTTGTGAGCTCGTAGGTATTGGGTTCAGACTCTTTGGGTTCCGGGCATATGGCTTTTACCATCGCGGGGCATCTACATTTGGCTTTAGACGAATTGTCCACTATCGCATCTTTCCGGGTAGCGCCTTCTTTGGCGGGCCGTCTTGCATCATAGACCACTTTTCTATTGATTTCCATTGCGCTGGACACTGCATTGGGCACAGCACTGGGTACACCACCTCCCGGCTTGACCACCGTGGATGCAACTCTCTCCAAGATGGTCTCCAAACGTGAAATGTGCTCGGCAGTCGAAGGAAGCCGCACACAAGCGGAAGATGTTTGGATCGATCTGGGATTAAACTTACCTGCCGGCGTCGACAATACCAGTCCTGTCTGGTCTATTAACTCCGATCGTCGGCATGAACGAACTGCCAAACAATGAACAACGTGCCTCCGAAGCATCGCGTCGTGTTCGAGTTGTGATTCCACGTCCACAGGCAGTTCAGTCACCAGCCAAATCAACTTCAATAATGTCTCTTCCAACAAACGAATTTTTCGATCGGAAGCCACACTCGGCAATAAACCATATGGATTCTTCCCAAAGAGTTCTCCCATTAGCCATGGCAAAAGTGCACTTCGGTCAAAGAATCCACTCAGAAAAGTCTCGGGTCCCAAAACTTGTGCACTGAACTGTACCAGCACCATATCCATGTCGCGCATACTGCATGTCCAGTTTCGGATGGTCGGATGTGAATCGTAGTAATCCACTGTTTGTCGGACCATGGTTTCACTTCCATTACGGACCCATAGCCCCGCGTTGATATGGGAAGAAAACATCAACGAACGAAGCGGGTACTCCATCAAGCACCAAATCAGCTCGTACGTGACTTCTCTCGCATAGAGAGGAGTCGTCTTCTCAAAGAACAGTCGCCAATCCGTGTCTTCGCCATACTGATGGGACTGGGAGTATATCAATTCCAAAATGAATAGCTCAAATTGATGATGCAAAGGGTTGTGAAGACTCACGGGCTGGGTTGAGATGTCGTATTGAATAATCGGCTGGGGGTTGTCACTAAACACAAATCCGTACTCAGGTACATGGAACTCGATCGCCATAGTATCGGAAAACATCATCAGATGCTGCCAGAAGGAGCTCGTGAAGTTGTTCACTATTTGATTCAGAGTTTGAGCATCGAGATCATCCATTTCTTGCTGTTTTCGCGGATTCGGCTGTCGTGAAAGGTTCTTGGCTATTTCACGGGTGGGTATTCCTCCCCAGAGTCCTCTTGTGAACGCCATGATGACTTTTGTGATGCTCACGTCCAAGTTGAATGCAGTCACGTATGTTGCCTGCTCGTACACGATGTGCGGTTGATTCTCCTGAATCCGTACCTGAACATTCAAACCCTGCAGATGCAATAAGCAGCAAAACCACTTGCACAAGTTGTCCGGCTGAAGAAACATGGCGTGTCGGGTGATTTGAGGGATCGTGAGCACCGAATAAAGATTTCCAAACACGAAAGCGTACCGACCAAACTTGATAAACGAGTGATTGGGATCGATTACCACGAAATTCGGTGTCAACAATCGCTCGGACGCGTATCGGAATGGCAAGGCACCCATTGATTGGCACAGGAACTCCATACAGGTCATCTTTGTCGTCTCTAGCGCTTGGTCCAACACTGTGATAAGCGTCTCAAAAAGCCCCGCGTTGGCCAGCTGTTCCACGATCGATGGAATGGAGAAAATCTGGGCTCCATAGTGTAGTAAAGACTCCTGGTACGTGCCCAGTCCGTAAAAGTATCGACCCATCAACCGCGAATATACTTGCATGTACACCAGCGCAAACCGCAACTTGAAATCCTGGTCACTCTGTAGTTTCAGATACAACAGATACAAGTCTTGAACAATGTCTTTGCGGAAATACGGATCGGCCAGAAACATGATATGGACAGGTTCTCTTGCAGTCGGTGACGCATTGCCAGGCCGCACGGCGAAAAACTCTTGACAGAGCATGTGATGCAACTTGAAGGAGCAATCCGAGATAGTCCGAAACCAGCGGATGACTTGCAGCAAGGCATGCTCTTGCTGGATATGCGCGTCGTCGACCAGACAAACGTGCCAAGTCTCATCCACAAACTCATTCAGCATCGCCAGCGCTTCGTCCACGTCCTCGGTAGATACAACCACCGCACTTCCCTCAGAATCGATCGTGGTCATGAGTCTTCTGGCGTCCGCGATTCCCTTTTGATCAAGGGACGAAATCAATTCCTGGTCCAAATGAATGTCATCGTTGTGAATGCGCACATTCCATCTCATCACTTGTTTTCGGCCATGGAACTGTTGCTGCTCGACTTGTCTGGCGAGTTGTTCCGTCACTTTGACCGGATCAAATGCTTCGATGGATCGTCGGGCCATCGAGACACAAAACGCGACCAGTTCTGGGAACAAGACGGCAGCGACTGCAAGCAATTCACGAGGCAACTGGGTTTCTTCGTCGTCGTCTTGCAGGTTCAGTGGTTGTTGTGGTTTGCCTTCTTCTTCGTTCTCGGATTCTGCAGCTCGCTGCCTTGGATTGCCCTGCTGCTGTGGCTGTTGCTGTTGCTGGGGCTGTTGTTGACGGCGCAGATGGCTGTCGCGATGGTGAACACAAAAGCCCTCAGGCCTCCAGGCTTCGGCGTCCCCGCAATCGCACATGTCGCCGATCCGCGTGCGGAAAAAGTAGCGTTCGTGGCCGTCATGGCTGCTGTTTTGGTAGCAGTTCATGCAAAACACCGAGAAGAGATCCAACTGGCACGTCTTGCACACAAAACCCATGTCGTTGCTCTGGAAAATGTATCCACAAGTGCGCGGCGAGAGCGACATGGGTGCCACGACGTGGTGCAGAAACGCCTCACACGTGCTGAACGCGCCAGCGCCCTCCACTTTCGCGAGCAAAATGGCGTCGAGGAACTCGGCGAGCGGCGGTGACGAGGAAGAAGACGAAGACGAAGATGAAGACGATGACAACGACGACGGCGCGCAAGAAAACGAGTCGCCGCGAACGCTTGTGAGTAACTGGGCGACAACCGTCGCGAGAACCGACGAGTTGCACAATGTCTCGAGTGAGTGGGACGCCAGAAAGCGGCGCAGAGCGGCAGGCGACGAGGAGAAATGGTCTTCGATGGAGGAAGCGGAAGACGAACAAGTCAAAGCAGCAGCAGCATCTGAAGCGGAAGAAGCGGAAGAAGCGGAAGAAGCGGAAGAAGCGGAAGAAGCCGAGGCCGCCGCCATTTGGGCTCTTCTTGCTCACTCACTCAATTGCTCGCCACCCTCACCCTCGCTTTCTCGTCGTGGTGAGTGAACCGAATCTCGTGGTGGTGTGGTACTGGTGTGGCACGATCTGGCGAGTTGTGGTTGTCCTACAGTACTCCAGGTACAGTACCTTGGTCTTCATCCATATTCGCGCGCCGCCGAATATCGAGAAAGCACGCAACGCTGGGATTTTCTCTGTGGTAGTCTCGTGCAGCAGCTCCATCTGCGCGAGTGCTGGTCAACGAAAACCCACCGTCAATCAGTTGGTCCCGAATTCTTCCAATCCATCGACCAACGTGAGTTGGAGAGAGTCTTGGAACCTCAACTGTGATCGTGTGATCGTGTGATCTTCGTCGATGAGGCGCAGACCCCGTACGACGACGAGTTGCTATGGTTGGGTCTGCTGAAGAGTGAATACGATGGGGCGATATCTGATACGGAAGCTTTGATTCGTATGGCCGACGCGAGCGTAGTGGACCTCCTATTGCATAGTGGACCTCCTATTGCTGCCATCCAGCCATCTGATGCATTTGGTTGGATTGGAAGAGGTTCCAAGCCTGAGCACCAGCTTTCTCGAGCAAAACTGGACGAAATGGTTGGTGGCAGTGTCGCTGCAAAGATCTGTGACTTCATCTGGGACCTCAGCTCAGCTCATTTTGGGGTCGCGCAAGCTCTCTTCACATTCTGGGACGATGAGTTCAACAACAAGCCTCCTGACTCCGTCAACACATCGGACATAAATGGAATTGGTGTTGCACTGCGCCGGCTTGCTAAAATGCATCAAGGCACAACGAGGGGCTTCCCGACAGTTCATGCTTTTGGGCGCGTAGTGCAAAAGCAATGATCTGTCCGACGAGTCAAAGATCATAATGAGTGAAGGGATGCATAATGTTGCGTCTGGAAGCGTGATTCTCTCAACTGATGGACAAGAACGCCAAGAAGTCGGGCTGCGGTTGAACTGCTGACCAAATATGGATTTCCTGATGAAGAGGAGAACAAGCCTCATCGAACATGCACCTCAGAATCTGGCTGTATTCAAACCGAACGGATCCTAGCGGGTACATGGTATCAGACGTCTCGCATGACGACTTCATTGTTGCTTGTATAAAGTGAATGAGTGCTGCACGATTGCGTCATTTTGCGACTGGGAATACCAACAGTGTTGCTCGAGAGCGCCAGATTCAAATGGAGCTACACGGGGCCACAGTGTCATGTTTGCCTCGAGTTGTTCTGGTCACTCTAGAGTGGCGCACAGATGATGGGAAAGGATCATTGACGTGGTGATCCGTGGTTCGAGCATGACCAGTGTTTGAGTTTACACAAGTAGTCTATATATGCAAGCTCTCTAATTATTAAGCCATATACACGAAAAAGTTTGATTTTATTACTGGTCTACTCCTTCCGCAACCAGTACATACCATGTCTTCACCGTGGATAGGGGTTTTGCGGTCAGTTGTGTTTGATGCCGCTCCACGGTGGAGATGTCTGCCACACCATTGCCACATCATCCAGGGAGCCAAAGAAAGAAGATCAGCCCAGTCAAGTGAACTGGTGCCAAGATGCAGCAACGACCGTCGGCGGAGCAACGTGCGCGTGCTGGTCAGCCTCAGGTTGCTTTCTCTTCGCCACATGCGTTTCGTCGCAGTCTGGTGCGTCAGCGTGGCGTGGAGGACTTTTGCGACCACTCGCTGGCGTTGGTGTTGGCCCAATTGCTGCAGCAAATCGATGTCTTGAACGCCCGCCAGGACCCCAACCAGTCGCTGGACAAGTACCTGGACGCGTTGCTGTTGGCGTTTGTGCCGTCGGCCGAGCCGTTTGACTCTTGTGAGGCGTTTCTATCGCATTTACGCCCCAAGCACGAGACCAGTCGCAGCGCGTGTGGGTATCTGTTTGGGCTGGACGACATCGCGTTCAATTGCCGCACCTGCCAATTTGACGACACTTGTGTGCAGTGCATGAAGTGTTTTGAAAACAGCAACCACGAAGGTCATGACGTGTATTTCCATCGCACGAGTCCCGGTGGCATGTGTGATTGTGGCGACCCAGAGGCCTGGAAACCCGAAGGCTTTTGTGTCCACCATCGTGGGCTCCAGAAAGACGAAGCAGAGGACGCAGACGAAGAGCTGGAGGACAGTGAAATCGACGATGCACAAGGTCAAGACAAAGAAGAGCAGCTACCCCGAGCGATGCGTCATGTGGCGCGCGGACTATTTCGCACGATTGTGGCGCTTTGGGTCGACATGGCGCGACGCGCGATGGACATGTTTGACGCGGAACGAGTGGCGCAAGAAGGCCAACGCATCGCGCAGCTTCGAGGCCAAGACGCCTCTGCTGGCCCAACCATTCAGTTCCACGTGCGCATCCACAACGATGATGTTCACTCGGACGAAGACCTGGTGCGGTCACTGCAAAAAAAATCCATACCGGACGCCCCCAGACTCGTCAAAGCTATCGACGCCAACGGAAGCGACATTGTGCTGAGCACGAGCCATTTGCGCCAAGCGTTGGCACTCATGAACGAGTTGGTAAATGAGATGTGGCATGTCTGTGTAGTCAGCGACGTGCAGATTGCACAGGAGAACGCATTGATCCAGGTGATCCGCTGGGTCAAAAGAACTTGTGGCATGAACAGCCAACTTCATCGTCTTTTTGGTCAAGAGCTTTTCTCCAAGCAGAACCAGAGGTGTGCTCCGAAAGAACCCATCAGTGTGTTGTTTCTGGCCGACCCGTATTTGCGCAAGGAGATTGTGTTGGAGTTGTATCAGCTCTATCTGGGACTTCAAGGCGATCGCAAACTGAAAATGTGGTTCTCTCGGGTGTTTATGAGCGTGTATTCTCGACTGATGGGACGCTATTTCTGTGGGGTCGGTACCGCTGGAGAGACTTTGTTTCATTATGGAGTGCAGATCTTCACAACTCCGTCCGTTGTAAAGCGTTTGTTGGGGCTGGGACTCCTAGAAAGCTTGTTTGGTGCATTGTATGAGGCATTGGACATCGCCAAAACCAGTTTTGTGACCTTCTTGACCAGTTCGGCCTTGGGGAGCTTGAGCGATGCCCAGTCCATTACCGAGCAAGTCGGTCGGGTGATCCAACAAAGGAATTGCCGCGTGCTAGACCCTGGGCACGCACTCATCAAGTATCGGCGGTACTCGTTTGTGGTCGATCACTTGGGATTTGTGCTTAACGTTGGTGGCATCGTGCAGGACTACGCGCTGCTTCAAGGGGACAACTTGTGCAAGTGGTTCTGTTGTTTGTCACTACTCCAGGGGCTCAATGTGCAACTGCGCATTCAAGAAACCCAAGAGCACATTGCGTACGAACAACAATCGTACCTGGCGTCTTTCACGTTGCATTTTAACATCACAAAACTGTCCATGGCGTTGGCCAAGGGACTTCGTAAATGCTTCAGTGCCGATGATACCAAGGAGACGGCCGCAATGAGTTACCCTGGACAAGCACTTGAACAAGTGATCCAACATGTGATGAACACTTTCTGGCAGCATCTAGAGGTTTTCAGTGATTCCATGCCGATGGTGTTAGAGGTGCCAACGTACGGCTTCTTGTTCAGCAACAAGCCGTCGCCGATCGTGCGATATGACATCTCAGCGCAGCCAGTTGGACTTCACTACCCTCTTCACCATCAGTTTGCACTCTTTGCAATGGAGTTGCTCTATGGTCAACCCCAAGTTTATGGAAGCTCGTACGACTGGAAACGTTTCTTTGATCAGACGACCCAACCGTTTGGCGAACAGGTCGCCACCGAGTTGATTTGGTGTCTGTTGGAGTATCCGTTGCGCGCGTTGATGTTTTGTTCGCAGATCCAGAGTGGTCTATGGCTGCGCAATGGGCGTCAAAGCATGACCCATCAAGTGGTCCACTACTACAACTCGCATTATTTCATTTGGGGAAGCAATCTACGAGACATGGACGTGTTTCTGGTGCAATTGAGCGGTCTTGTCCTGGGTTTTGATACGTTTTTGAGCGGGTTTTTCGACCGAAGTGACTTGCTGCCGTGGCTGTTTGGCACCGGAATGGCGATCGAGCGATTTCATGTGTCTCATTTGGCACCTGATAAAATGATTCCGTTGCTTGAAGAAACTCTACTCAAGTTGATTTGGCTTGTGACGGAATTGCCGATGGATTTGGAGTCGTTGAGTAAGGACGACGCGCTGCTACGAAGGGAAGTTGTTCATCGACTTTCATTTCATTCGTCCAAGAGATCGGAGTTACTGGATCATACAGCTCACATTCTTCAGACTCCAGCTGGAAGGATTTCTCCGATTACTTCAACGACTGCTCGCACAACACCGGATGAAAGCACAACGTCGACTTCGACGTCGACAGCCACCATGACAGATCATCTCTGGCGACTCGATCGCATTCTTCAACAAGTGGCAAGAGTTGTCTCTAAGGCAGACACGTCTTTGGGAGCGTTCCATCTTGTTCCGAATCGATCGAACGAAGACTTGGCTGCGTCGACCGAGTCTTCTGAGGATGCCTCCGCGATTGACCAAGATTCCGCCATGGCACCAAACAAGTACGAACTCACCAAGGAAGCATTTGCCAACGAATACGATCCGGCGTTTTATCATCTGAGCCGTCCCGACCATGAAAAGGCCCAGACACGACGTCAGGACGCATTGTTCCGGTTTTGGAAAGCCGAAGACACTCCAATTCCTTTGATCTCACAATTACCGAGAGCCCACGGCTCGTTTACCCGGTTCCGTCTTGTTCTTCTTGAAAAAAGCCTGTTGGGAATCTTGCGCTTGTTACTGGAAGACGCGACGCTCTCTAAACCACGCAAGACGAGTGTGCTGGTAATCATGCGGGTCTTGCATTTGCTGAACCTTGTGGTGCTGGTATTGAAGGAGCCAACGCTCGCAGTCAGTGAGCAGCAGCGCAAGCAAGTGCTGAACGTGTTGCGAAGTGGTCGCGAGGTCTTTGAAGAGAGCTCGTTGCGACGGGAGAAAAAGCGATTTAAGCAGAGTCACGGCCAGAACGGATTTGAGGCAGGCAGTGGAAGTGGCGACTATGGTTCCAATGGTGACCCGACCGTGCTTGGAAGTGGTGACGTTCGAGCTCAGAGTATCATTGAGCTTCTTGTGGTTCTGGTCAAAGACCAGTCTGCCAATGACTTTAGAAGCTTGAAATGGAGCATTTCGGCGATCTATTGGATTCTCAAGGAATTGGCTGTTATGGACGACGTCATTGACAGCTACTTGAAGAGGTCGCTGTGGGTCTCCGAACAACAACAAGGCGAACAAAGTGCTGCCAGTGCTGGTATGAGCAAGGCTCAACTAAAGAAGATGCATCAACAGCGCGCGATTCAAGCCATGCTAGCAAGACAAAAAGCATTTGCTCAGAGCCATCTGGCCGATTTGGAAATGGAGGAAAGCGAGGAGCAAGGCGACTCGGATGCCATCCAGGGAGATGACGACATGACCGATGTGAACGAGGAATCGGCGGCAGGTGAAGAAAAGCTGAAGCCTTTACCTGCTCCAGATTGTATCATTTGCTCGCAAGTGGAGGAGTCCGAACCTGTAATGTACATTGGCCATGCCCAGACGAGCCAAGTGTATTGGCATGCGCTACATGGAGAAGCACGGTCGAACTTTGACAAATGCTTTGCGAGGCCGCAACTGTACGTTCAGCTCTGTGGCCATGCAGTGCATCTCAATTGTTGGCGCAAATACTTTGACGCCATGTACGAAACGGCCCACAACGCAGGTGAACATCCACCGATGAATATCGCGTACGATGCGCAATTGGGTGAGTTTCTGTGTCCGTTGTGCCAGTCGCTGAGCTCCATTTTAGTTCCATACGTGGAAACGCGTCGTGTAGCTTGCGCGCAGACGAGAAAAGCCGAAAAACAAGCTATGGAGCGAGTATTTCAGACGAAACAGGACCCAACAAGTGTCTTGGACTGGCTATCGTCGGGTCTCATCGAGCGATTGAAGTCACCTCGGCTTCCTCAAGGGCCTCAAGTGGCAGCCCAACGACGTGCGATGGCCCAGTTTGGTCGTTCCATTCGAGAAACGATGCATCGGTTCAAGAGCGTTGACCACATGTCTGTTCCAGTCGGACTCATGACAGGGGCGTACCAGGCACATTTGATTTGGTGCTCCATTGCTTCCACCTATCAGAGTGTGCAGCTCAGCGGAATCTCATCTTCGCTCTTTTGCACGATGGATCATGGTAGTCATCTTGGAAGAACCGGTGGATCCACTCCACCGTCGCCTCAACCACCGTCAACCACAATGCCATCCGTGGCTTCTCCTCCAAACATGAAAAAAAGTTCGAGCACCACTGCGAACCAGGCTGCCAATGCTGCTGCGGGTTCCTTGTCTTCCCTCCGGCTCACCAGCATCTTGAATCCTCCTTTTCCGTCGTTAGCGAGCCGATTGGCTGTGAATCTACCAGAAAGTCTGGAACAACATCTCGAGAACTGTTTCACGTCCAAAGATGACTACAAAATGAACTGCGTTCTACGTTCGTTGCGACTAATCCCACTTCTGTACGACACAAACAAGTCGTTCATGTCGGCCGTGTGCGAGCCACTGGCGGAAAACTTCGAGTTTCGGTTGACCAAGCCGACTTGGATCCAAGCTGTGGAAAACGATGCGCCGTTGGTGTTAGGTCTGCCAATTCTCAGTCAGGATCTGATGCATTTGATGGTGGTTATCTGTGGACTCTTGGATACCAAAGCGGAGATTGTGTTGACGATGCGGTGCTTTTGCGTGCTGCACATGGCCCAAGTGTTGCTTCAGTGCAGCCAACTGGAAGGAGAGGACTCCGATTCGGAAGACCACGAAGTTTCAACCACCGACAAGCCACGCGAAATGGCTTTGGCCAGTGAGGATGAACTCGACACTGAAGGAAAACTGGACGATGACCAACGGGAAGAAGAAGCGCTGGAAGAGTTGCTTGAAACGCTGTGTCAAGCCAGTGGCCTTGGATCGACTTCGACCGTACGGCCTCGAAGACGACAGCTTCGTTTGCTTTTCGAGTCGAGCTGTCTTGTGTTTATGCGCCAGGTGACTCTGTGTTGCCGTGCGGTGTTTCGTGGTGGCGAGAATGATCCCGAAGCCTCACTGTATGCCAACTTTGTCAACAATCTGCGGCTTTCCACTAATTTTCGTCGCATGAGCCAACAGTTGGGGCTCCCAACAGTTAGCCAGATTGTGCAGGATGCACCATTGACCAATTACTTGAGCCAGGCAGCGCACCAATTGCGCACCAATGGCTTTGGTTTTGTGCATGCCCAACCTCAGATCGTGGACTCGAATTACTTTGCTGGCTTTGCAGAGCAACTGCTGCAGGCGCTGCACGAGTTGGAACTGACGCCGACTGGGTTCTCGGACAGCTCCCTCGCGACACCAAGTGAAGCGCTTTTAGTGCACAGCAACCTTCAGTGGATGCCACCGTTGCCGATCAATCGTCGCCGTCAATTCGAAGAAATCGAAGACCACCATGACCATCCCAACCGAATCTACTATTATTTCGCCAAATCTCGACTTGTCAAGCTGCCGCGACTGTTCACGGATTTACACGTCAAGTACATTGGTCGCAAATGCGTGACGAAAGGCATTTTGCAGGAGAACCCAGCCATTTGTATGCTCTGTGAGCAAGTGATTTGCGGTGGAAGCGACTGCTGTCGTCGCCAACGCATCGGTGCGTGCACCAACCACGCGATCCAATGTGGTGATGGCCTCGGCATGTTTTTCTTGTTGCGCACGTGCTCGATTTTGCTCATGTTTGGCGGCCGGTCGTGTTATTTCGCCAGTCCGTATGTTGACATGTTTGGGGAAGAAGATTTCAATTTACGACGTGGACGACCACTGTTTTTGAATCAACAGCGCATGAGAATCCTTTTGAGCATGGTGGCGGGCCATCATGTGGCTCAGGAAGTGACCCGGAAGCGACGCACGTCGGAGCGGTATATTCCCAACAATGTCTATTGAGTTGACACGACGATATAGTAAACTGACAATGTACGAGCTCTGTGATTAGGATGTAGAAAGTACTATTTGGTAAAGGCGAGGAAACCCAGCAACAACTCCATTTGCCATTCTGTTGCTTCACTTGAAGGGGACAATCTACACGGAACTGTTAACACATTTGCTGCTGGCACTCTTTTGTTACAACACTGCCAGTCGTCTGGAGCTTCGACGTAGTTGACTTTGACTGGCACTTGGTCGATGACGATGGAGCTGGTTTTGGGTCTGACTCGGTGTCTGTTCATTCTCCTTTTCACTGTCAATTCGGTCTTTTGCAAATGGCTCCGCTTGGTTGGTCTGGGGCTCTGCGTCTTTTAGTTTACTACCGGTCGTCTGGCGTCGCGTCCTTTTCCGCGAACTGACCAGCAAGTCGTGGTCGTGTTCTTGTGGTTCGTCAAGCTGTTTCCTCGACTCGCGCTGCTGGCTCAACGCTGCAAGCTCGTTGTCAAACGACCGCTGGCGGCGTTGCATCTCTTCGTCACATTCCCTCAGCTGCTGACGAAGGCGATCGATTTCCACTTGTGCACTAGCTTGCTGGCGCTCCAGCTCTTGTTGGAATTGGGTTTGCTGCAATTCCAGTTTACGCGTACACTGGTTGCGAACTTGCGTGGTCTGAAACGTCATTTCGGCCACCACTTCTTGGCGAATTCGAATCTCCAGGTCCAGTTTCTCTTGACGAACGGTTTCGTTTTGCTGGCTGATCAAGTCGATTTGTTGTTGAGTCAACTTGTCTTTGTCTTGGATCAACTGCCGGTTGGTCTCTTGCAAGGTCGTCACTTGGTGTTGTAGTTCTTCAAGTTGCTGCCGCAAGTCGGCCAGGACCTGGGCCAGAGCGCTTTCTTCCGACTCCACGTGGCCACCAGAAGAACGAGACTGGGACCGACGAGGAGGCAACGGAGCCACTTGGGATGGTCGTCTGGAGCCAGCCCTGGTGTTGGCGGCTTTGACGGGGGGATGGTTGGCGCTGTTCCCCGAGATACGTCTCCGTTTGACGCGGCCATTGAGGTCATAGTTGGACGCGATTTGACTGTTGATTCGTCGGGCTTGCTGGAACTGGTTCTGACTTCGCCGCGTCATCATGTGGGGGTTCATTGGAATTAACTCTTTGGCGATCGCACTGAATTGCAAGGTGCGAAGCGTCTCGTCAAAATTCCTGGCACACGGCTCAATGGCCACGATCATCACCACATTGGCTTGCTTGTTGTCAATTCCGGTGGAAGAAGACCCTGCCGGTGGTGCAACAAAGCTCTCTTGAAACAGTCTTGTCAATTGGGATTGACGAAAGGGCACCATGCGTTTGGTCAGTGACTGCGCGTGTTGCTGGTTCCATCGCATGTTCTCGAGGCAGTGCATGAGATTCATCAATGACTTGTTGATTTGACTGCTCTCTTGCAGGCGCAAGCCGTTGGCTCCGCTTTTGGCAGCTCGTTCGCTGCCGGCTAAATCCACGATCGACACTTTGCTTCGCAATGGTTTGTCAAGACAGTTCTTGTTGTTGTGTTGAGTGTTAACTGGATGGTCTTCATAGACGTAGATGGTAAACACGCAGTGGCTTCGACTGGACGCGTGGTTGCATCGGGTCTCGGCGATTTGCTTGTTCTGTTGACCAATGCGCAGCCACTGGGTCGCTTGCTGCTGGTTGTTAATTGGCTTTCGAGTCAATTGCTTGATAAACACTGTGCCATCTTTTTCCTGCAACTTGAGCACTGGCCGTGGCGCGTTAACTGAATGATGATTGTTGTTGTGACTTGAAGCCAAGAGGTCGTACACTTTTTCATTGTACACTTCGAGGTACGAGACCTGTAAACTGAACGCCGATGAAGATGGCATGTCTCGTTGTTGGTCCAGCAGAAAGCGGATGGCACGTGGCAGAATGCCTTCTTGTTGCTGGCAGTTGAGGTCTCCGGTGATGGTGTGGGTCTTTCCCGAGTTGGTGACGCCATAGGCAAAGACCAGGCCGTTCTCGTGGTGGTGCAGCGCGCGGTGCAGCACGCGACACGTCGTGGCCTCAAAGAGCTGGCGCTGACTCGTCTCTTCCTTGAACACGTGGGAGAACTGGAAGCACGAGGCGCTGCCGGTGGTGCGATACGCCACGGAACCCGTCGGCGCGCGCACCAACAGTTGGCTCGACGAAACCACTTGGAAGCATTCCACAGGGGGAGCTGGCTGCTTGTTGCTGTCTCTGGTGCGGCTAGTGGAGCCGACGGTGCTTGCGGTGGCATTGGGGCTGATGGGTCGCAGTCGCACGACCACTTGGACCTTTTCATTGGGTTCTTCGACTTGGCCTCCTTCTTCTTCCAATTCCTCGACTGGATCCGCGACTGCAGGAGCTTCAGCTGCACCGTCAACACTACAACCACCACCACCACCAGCACCACCACCACCAGCAGCAGCAGTCGAAGAGCATGACGCCGTGGAAAGCACACTGAGTCGCACAGTGCTGTTGGCGCTGCTGAAACTCAGTTTGCGCACAATGTCGCGCTCCTCTTCCAATGGTTCGCGAAGTAAACCATTGCCATTTACATTGCCATTGATGGTGCCATTGTAGGTGCCATTCGCATTGCCAGTGCCATTGCCGTCGTGGCATGTGCCATGGCACCCTTCAGCCATTTTTTTTTTGTCTTTTGAAAAATCAAAACTACACTATACACTACCAAGCTGGATACTATACATCCTACATCCGGCACTCACCGCTCCCAACGGACAGGTCCGCAATAGGGGGCTAGTATTCGGAGCATTCTTGTCATCCTTTGCCACATTGTGAGGAAGACAAGCGAGAAGCAGAATGCGTTGGGTGTTGATTGGGTTATTGGCGGCGCTTTGGAGCACTTGCAGCACGTGTCTGGCAGACCCACGCGAAGCAGAGACCTCCGAGTGAGTGTTGTTAAAATGCTAACTGAATATTTGTCCACTAACTCACTTGTGATGACGTTTGATGCAGTTTTGTCGACGAGTTCGGCGTGGAACTAGACGAGAAGACGGCGCCGTCGTCTTCGGCGCCGTTGGAAACCATCTCGTTGGATTTGGAGCACAATCTCTCGCCAACCAACGGAAATGGAGATTTTAGCCCGCGAGGCAAAGTGTCGCTTCAGCTCGTGGCGTCGGCCGCCACCGGTGGCGCACCCCATGCCACCCGCTCCAAAGTGCTGTTTGCCGAAATGCCCGCGTTGCAGGACGCGCAAGTGGCTCAATTACAGCAAAAACTCAGCCACAACCAGCTGTACACGATCCGCGTCAAATCGGACCCCGCGAATGCCGTTTCCCCGTACATTGTGACTTCCATTCCGCTCTGTCTGCTGGTGGGCACGCGATTCCGTGAAGATCTCGCGTTTCATGTGAACGACCAGGGCAAACTGCTGGCTATTGAGTACCGAACGCCTTACTCCAGTCAAGACATGTGTGAGGCCAACCAAAAGGTGTGAAGGCGTGTTTGTTCGCGTGTTTGGGATCGTTACTGTTCACTCGGAAGCTCATGGATGTGCTGCCGCGATTGGACACAGTTCAAGTTGAAAGACGTGCGCTTCACAAGCTTTGGTACCATTGTTAAAGAGCAAGCAGGACCTTCGTGAGTAGATCAATCCGAAATGACTCGAATTGACGACCTGGAGACAATCTCACGTTCTTGGGACTGACCGGCCATTGCCTGACGGTGTATGAATAGCCCTCCAGCGCAGATCACCCCCAAGCACAAAATCGTTCCGGCCGGTGTGAAACCCGCGGAAGCTGACCAAGAAAAGAAGCCGGAAGAATCCCAATCTTTCTTCCGCCGATACGTAAGTCTTTTCGTATTGTTTGATTGGGAAACAGTCCGTGACGCTTGGCCCGTGCATTGACCGTGTCTTTTCTGTAAACCAGTGGTACATCATTCTACCCATTGTGCTCATGAGTCTGTTTGGCTCGGAACCAGCTCCGCAGGGCGGCGCCGGTGGCGCAGGAGGAGCTGCCGCTGGAGGTGGTGCCGCGCGCAGAAAATAGAGGACGACAAGGAAGAGACTCTTTGGCTGTGTTAACTGAATGCTGAGAAAGCCAGAGAGAACAAAGAGAGAGAGGCGAGAACAGACCAACCAAGTCCATTAAGTGGTGATGAGCAACGAGAGCTGTTCACTTGACTTGTCAACTCGTCTTCGAGGTAACGGCCAGTGGTTGCTGGCCATCAGTTGGCCCCACACACTGTCGTCTCCGGTGGCGATGACGACGCCCAACGCGCGGCCTTTGAGCACTCGTGAGCTCATGAGCAGCACGTTGCAACTGCGCACCGGGTCTCTGGCGTCCGAGCATTCGACGTCAACGCGTTTGCGGAGCACAGCTGAGTCTGATTCTTGCTTCTCGTCATCATCTTCTTCAGGGACTTGCTGGTCGTCTCGGAAGAGACTGGACTGGTCCACGACGCAGTCCGGCGAACATTCGATGACGCGCACGTCTGCCGCGACGATGTCACCTTCATGCAGCTCCAGCACATCGCCATGAACCACACTGGTCGCATCCATTCGCAACAAAGCAGTCTGATTCTGATTCTGGCATCGACGAACAGTGGCTTCGCGTGGCAGCAAGCGCTGGAAGGAGCTCATAGAGCCCATCCGCGCAATGCACGGCAGCAGACAACAGACCCATGATGGACAGTGCAGTGGCGGACTCACATGGTTGGTGCCGTAGAGCTCTCTTCTTCGCATCGCTTGCTCTCGTGTGAGCCCTCGGGTGGGCTCCACATGCATTTGCTCGAGAAACTCGTGCACAGAGCCATTGGCAAAGTCCTGTCGTTGCCACCAACCAAAGAAGCAAGTACAAGAGGATGGTGTTCAGTGAATAACATTCGAGTTCATGGACAAATCAACAAGTTTCCACTGGCAACGGAGACGTTTCTGCTTGTTTTTGCTTCACCTTGAGCTCGTACCCCATGCTTTGCCAGGGAATCGCATATGCCACGACTGCCACGACACCAAGAAAAATTTCAACCCCATCGGTTACTATCAATTAACGATCCCTTTCACTCGAGAACTTCCTCACCAGGCGCTACTGGAACTGCGTTGAACTACTTTGCCAGAAGACCTGCCAGTCGTGCCATGTCAGTCATGTCGGCGTGCCACCAGCCCAAGGACCTGATTCGCGTGCTCCGAGACAAAACCACTCCACGAGGCGACATCCATCGCCACACGTATGTGGACTGTCACCAAGACCAAGACTTATCAGTCTGCAAACGACTGGCTGGCTCGCCGACCAACTCCAAATGGACGAGTCCAGTCCCCACCACGAGGATGAAAGGCGAACAACCCAATGCCAACGACACCGCGACCAACGCTGTTGCTGTTGTGGCCGTTGGCTCCTGCAGCGAGAAACAAACGAGAAGAAGGGACCCATTGATCAAGATGGAACAGACGGAAAAGACGTCACTTGCACTTGATTCATGGGTGTTAATACAATCCTTCTCTCCCTCGTCCTCTCTGTGTAGGGATGTATGCGTGTGGGTGGGTGGGTGTCTCTCTGTGTGTGTGTCGGACTCTTCCACTCACTGGGTGCGCGTGATTGACGTGACCAGACGCGTGTTGGTCCATGGCTGATCAAAGATGACAACGTCGAATTGGCTGCGACGGCAGTTGACTTGGTGCTGGCAGTAGCCGAGGTACTTGTCCTTGGGCAACTCGCAGCCGTTGACGCTGAACTTGTAGTTGGTGCCGGCGACCACTTGGGTCATGAGTGAGTCGACGTGTTTGATGCAAATGGACGGCGTGGGCTTGTGGCCATCGTATTTGGGCGACGAGATGGCGATCTGTAGCATTTCGACGTTGGCTGAGGTCACTTGGGCGGGAGTGTAACCTCCGACAATGGGTCCAGTCTCTTCGACGGGTTCTTGCGCCGAGACAGCGGCGACGGCAGCGAACAACAAAGCAACGGTCTTGAACATACTTGTGACTTGGGTTGTTGGTCAGATGGAAATACTGCGAATGCGCTGGGTAGCCATGCGCCAAGTCGAAGCTGTGTCTGGAGCGCTTACAGTCGTTGGGTGGTCTCAAAGGCACGGGTCATCTGCTGCAAATGCGAGCCTCACAGATCCAGACAGCATAGTAATACACAAGGCCAGCAACGCCAACTGAATGTGTTGCTGCTGTACACAGTGGACCAACAGGTCATTCTGTCGGTCGTAGACAAAACCCAGTAAGTTGAAGCCTTGTGATTGAGTTCAGCAGTGGAAAACGTGTAATGGATGATGATGATGTTGTGGTGGGCGACTGTGGCGACGGCGTCGACAATGCACAACGAGGTTGGTGGCCCCTCCAGTCCGTCTCTGTGCCATCAGCTTGAGGTGAGAGATAAAGTGAGACGGGAAAGGAGCGGCCTTGTCACATGCACGCTTCTTCAAGTTCGATTTCGAAGGCGCTCCACCTCAATGCGAGGGCCAGACCCCACACGGCTGGGCGACTGAAGTCCAACTGGAGCCTGGCAAGAGCCAAGCAACCATCTCCGAGGCTTTTGCACTTCCCCTACAAACGAAAACCCAACCAGCCATTGCAGGACATGTCTCTTCGCTGTAAAGACGCCACCGCCGGACGGACGTGGCACGAGCGCATCAGGAGATGTGTGTTTGCAGTCAGCTCAACTCTCCATTCGACCCAGTCAGTTCACCACCAGACGATGAAGGCTTGAATGGGACCCGACTCTCGTGCCTTTGAAGCAAGTCAGTGGGCTCCTTTGGTGAGCAACAAGCCTCAGCAATCTCCAGCAGCATTACTGTTGTGAAGCCACGGCAGTAGAAACCTGGAGTCGCTGGTAATGCCACCCAACACATGCAACATGCCCAACACTTTTAAAGCACCTCAATGAGTAAGCTGGCTGCATTAGTCGTCATTACACCTCATGTGAGCCATCAGGTTCTCAGACGGAATGACCAGGCTTGCATGCAGAGAACCACGAGCGCCTTGCGCTTGAGCTACAGTATTGCAGACTGCATAGCACTGCAACTTGCTGGTGTGTGTGTGGCTGTCTCTTGCTTGCGATGCTGTTGTGCTCATTGTGTCTTGAAGACCTGTCCATGAACCATTTGGCCAGCGCCATCAACGATGAGTAAGAGCCAAGCAAGTTCTACTGTGTGCGGATAAGATCGCAACCTCAGACCACTTTCTGCGTGTGCTCATGCAGGTGTTTGTCGAAGCGTCACAACCTCACTGCATCTCCAATGGATCGTCGGAGAATTGCAAAGAATGATGAGAATTGCTGCTCCTGCGGTTGGTTCGGTTTACCAACCAGGCTGCTAAGGATCCAAACAGTCTGCTGCCATGCAGAGACGGTCTGAAAACAGCAGAGCACAACTGATCCTGGCAGATCACTTTCCGTTTTACCTCCTGAATCCGTCCATCAAACCACAGCATCACCTCTCGAGATGCTCCAGACCATCACCTTGTTACTCACTGCTCTCGCTGCTGTCAATGCCGTGAGCACGCCAACTCCGACTCCCATGATTGATCCTACCGAGCCACCATCACCCACGCCAATCATTGACCCGACGGTGCCTCCATCGCCCACTCCAGTGATTGACCCCACCGAGCTACCGCACCCACCACCAGGTGGTTACACTCCCGCCCAAGTGACCTCAGCCAACGTCGAAATGCTACAGATCGCCATCTCGTCGCCCAAACACGATGGCCACAAGCCCACGCCGTCCATTTGCATCAAACACGTCGACTCACTCATGACCCAAGTGGTCGCCGGCACCAACTACAAGTTCAGCGTCAACGGCTGCGAGTTGCCCAAGGACAAGTACCTCGGCTACTGCCAGCACCAAGTCAACTGCCGTCGCAGCCAATTCGACGTTGTCATCTTTGATCAGCCATGGACCAACACGCGTCTGGTCACGTCAATCACGCGCACGCAATAAGCCATACCAGCCAATTGAAGGGACATCGGTTGCATGTTGGTTGGATTCCATCCTGACCTCTAGATATTGGTAGGAGAGCTTCGAATGCTTCTTCTGGTCGTGGCCTCTTGTTGGCCAAAGGCCTTCCAAAAGCATGGGGAAGCGATGAACACGATCACCTATTTGTTCCATTTCCACTCTCTTGGGATTTGTTGCGTTCATTTCGAGTTGCAGAGCGGAATGATCGCGGGTGAATTGTGTCTGTGGGCTTTGAAAGGAACCTCTTTTCGTTCCTTCAAGTGTGGAGACCAGGGCCACGGCTGAGACGTGGACAGGACGAGGTGTACACTCACCTTGGCCAAAGCCAAGACCTTGAGGTCATCGAATGGTTGATGCTGCGTGTTTCTGCGTTCGTGTGTGGCAGATGACCAATTGAGACGCACGCACAAGCACCTAAGAGACTCGACTCTTATCTCTTGATGGTGTTGGATTGCGTCAGCGGCAGAAGGCAGTGAGCGAGTGTGTGAGCGGGGAGTGCGATGGCGAGCCACCTGTTGCGTCTGGTGACGATGAACAAGCCTCGAGCAGTTGAAGCTGATGCAACTGGAAACGAGACTCCAACGCAAGGGCCAGCCATCACCCAACGCCAACTGAGCGACGTGGCCACAAAGGGACAGAACACAGGTCAAAGCCACGTTCCAGCGGACAAAAGAACGCCACAAGGCCACTTTGATCTGGCTGGTTCATCATCATCCACGCACGGGATTCTGCGCTTCCCCAGGACTGTATGACAAGCTGATGATGAGCCTCGAGGACAGATAACAGTGTTGACCCAGAGTCTGTTGTTGATCATCGTCAAAGCAGCTTCTTGTGTGTGGAATGCGACAGCTTTGCCAACGGACAGCCTGTTCATTTGTTCATCATCGATTACGTTCTTGTGCGGCCACAGCGGAGAAAGGAAATGGCAAGAGCACACTTGAAACGTTCCATATGAGTCGAA
This sequence comes from Paralagenidium karlingii, assembly GCA_027475765.1. NCBI lineage: Eukaryota > Oomycota > Peronosporomycetes > Paralagenidium > Paralagenidium karlingii. Next base: position 20,366 of record JAMFLO010000351.1, read on the forward strand.
GCGGCTTGGTCGACTGGATACAGCCGTCTACCCAGTGCAGCAGTCTCGACGTGCCAGTGACGAATCCGTTTGTGAGGTCGTTGGTAAGCGTTTCCACCAAAAGAAGAGGACCGACTTGCACGATTCTCACACGATGAGCACATGGGATCACCAGAATCACATCCCAGCTGGCGGCGAAGACGACGGTGACAGCGCTGCATCAATCCAGGGAATCCAGTGGGTCAAAGACTTTGGTTTGTTGCCTTGCGCCAGTCATGGTGTCAAGCATCGCGATGGGCCAACTCTCGCGCCCATGCCGATGCTCGTCTGCACCTGGGACAAGCCACTTCAAGCGAACAAGAGAATGTGCAAGGGCCCACCCTGTGCGAGCAATCCTCATGTGCGCCAACGACACTGAATGAAGAAGCACACGTCTGGGCGTTGCTGTCCTCTTCAATGCAGTTTTGTCATCCATCTTGAGGCATGATCTCAACACTTCGACTGCTCCTGGAAAGACCTGTCCATGTAGTATCTCTTCATGCGAGACAGGCTCTCTCATGATCACACATACTACGCGCAGTACAAGCGAGCGTGCAAGGGAGAGAAAAAGAGAGCGCGATCCACGGGGAGCTGCTCATTGTCAGATTAACCATCCAGTTCATCAGCCACTCAACTCATACATCGATCATGTTCAAGACTATCGCTGTGTCGCTTGTCGTCGCCACTGCCGTCTCCACGGCGCAAGACACCGACTCCATCCCTGGTGGATACAATCCCATTCCGGTGACCCAGGACAAGATCGAACTGCTGGAGAAGGCGCTCTCTTCTGCGCAATACGATGGCCACAAACCCAGTCCGTCGATTTGCGTGAACCAAGTGTTCACGCTGCAGGAACAAATCGTCGCCGGTTGGAACTACAAGTACCTTGTGGATGGGTGCAAATTGCCCAAGAACCAATACGTGGGCCATTGCCCACCCGGCTGCCATGGGGGTCCCTTCGAGGTTGTCGTCTTTGAGCAGCCGTGGACCAACACGCTTTTGGTGTCCTCCATCTCTCGCATGGAGTAGATAGAGCAATTGCAACTAGCAGCACCAACAAACGAGAGGGAAGGAAGAAGCAGTAAGAGAGAAAATGAGCGAATTTTGCTCATCTTTTAAAAGAGAGAAAAAACGAACGAGTGTGATGTCGATTCATCATCAAACCGATGAACGGGGTCCTGTCTTGTTATCTTACTGCGGAACAGTGATTAGAGCACCACACTCGACACCTCTGGCTCCGAGACGGAGCAGGCAGAGGTGTGCACCCGTCGGCTGAATAGGAGCAGTACCTCTTCTCAACCCAACAAGGTGACACGCTCGCTTCGTCTGGCCAAACATTCTATTCCATCAAAGTGCCATTGATGTTGAAATGTCCAGTTGGAAGCGACTACGCTTTGCCGACCTGTCCATGAACACACCGCCCCAACAAGACTTTCAAGCATGATTCTGTCTTGAAGCTGATCACGAAAGAGAGCGAAAGAGATTCCATTGAAAGCGGTCTCTCTCGTCATTCTCCCATTAGCCAACTGGATCATCAACTAACGAATCCCATTCAATCTACCGATCATGTTCAAGACCATCGCACTGTTGCTCGCGGTCGTCGGTGACTTGGTCACCTCCGAGGCCCAGACGTCGCCAGACGCGCCGGACACCGCCATGGAGATCTCTGGCGACTATCATACCATCCCCGTGACGATCGCAACCGTCAAAAAGCTTGAGAAAGCGCTCTCTTCGGCACAATACGACGGCCACAAACCCCACCCGTCGATCTGCGTCATCCATGTCATGAGGGTGCGGGTGCTCTTCGAAGACGGCTGGACCTACAACTACCTCGTCTCTGGCTGTCCGCTTCCATTGGACACGTACATGGGCCACTGCCCAAGCCAAAACGACTCCCATCCGATGGCATTCGACGTTGATGTGTTTGAACAGCCATGGACCAAGACGCTTCTGGTCAAGTCCATCACTTGGGTGGAATAGGAAGCTCACTGCGCGCTTTTGGTTTGTTTTGTTCTGTTTTGTGTGTGTGTGTGTATGAGAGAGTGAGAGAAGAGAGTTGACACGTCGTTGGAAAATGCTGCTATGTGATCAACACGAAGTCCATCAAAAGTCATTGACTCTGATTCTGGGTGGTAGAGTTGCAGGGTGAACACAACAACCAACAAAGGCAAAACACAGTCCTTCACTTTTGAACGAAGTTGGTGCCGCAGGCGCTGCGACGACTACGTGTCCTTCACCATCCCATTGCTGTTGCGGTGAATACGACGGTGACTTCATCACAGCCTCAAGTGGCAGGTTGCATATTGAAAGAGCCTTGGCGCTTGCTTTGAGATGCGCGAGACAACCACCTTCTCTACATTCGCTTCTTGAAGATGTAGCGACGACCGTCTTCCCTCGACAGGATCCACTTCGCTGTCACATCTTCAAGCGCAGACGTGATCCTGATCACAATCGCACTCCGTCGTTTGGCTCTTCAAGTGCGCGAATGACGCTACGTGAAGCACGCTTCCTAGTCTCTTCCATTTAGCGTTTGAGGCATGATTTCAGAGGATACTTCGACTACTGAGTCATTACGACTGCCCCGTTCATCCCCATCCATAAACGTGTCGGAAGAAGAGTCTCAAGCATGATTTTAGAGCCCTTATTGATCCACAGAGAGCGAACAAGTGAGCGATGCGCGTCAGTGAGCTCCAGCTCGGACTTACTCACGTTCAGATTTGCCATCCAGTTCAAAAACGCACGAGTACGACCACCGATGATGCTCAAGAGCTTCACAGTCTTCCTCACCGTCGTCGCCTCGGCCTCTGACGCACAAGACGAGAGTGAGTTCATCCCGAGTGAATACCATTCTATCCTTGTCACACCTGCACGTGTCAAACTGCTTGAGAAGGCTCTCTCTTCCTCTCAATACGATGGTCACAAGCGCAGTCCGTCGATTTGCCTCGACCATGTCGAATCGGTCCAAGTCCAAATCGCAGAAGGACAGAACTACATGTACGGTGTCTCAGGCTGCACACTTCCAACTTCTCGAGGTTCTTTCGAGGTCATCGTCTTTGAGCAGCCGTGGACCCCCACGCTCTCGGTGCAACGCATCGCTTGGCTCGAGTAAAAGAGCTTACCGGCGTTCCGGACGAGATGCCATGCTCAACTGTGCTTTGTGTTAGTGGCGAGAAGAGCTGAGCGTGGCGAAAGCAACAGTCGCGTTGGTGGAAAGTAGATAAGAATACCCACAGAAGCAATTCCTTGCAGAAGTAACGGTGTCATGGTGTTTTCTTGGATCAGCGTCGCCATTCCGGGTTCCACAACAATGCAGGCGTGGGAGTTCTTCATGTGGTGGATCATTGTGTTGACCATCTTGCTGTGCTGCTAGCGATGACAATGATGATTATGCTCCGCTCTGGTCGACTGACTGACTGACTCACGGGCATATCCAGCACCTTCATGAGCACGACGCCACCAACACCAGACGATGCGAAGATTCGACTCGAACGGGGATCCAGAATCAGATTCAAACTTCAACGACAGGCACTGGACGAACGATTCCACCGTTGAAGATACTACTAGTTGAATGGCAGGAAGGAGCTTTGAGATGGGTCTCCTTCCTCTGTAACTGCCTACAAGTTGGTCCGAAAATTTACACTGCCTTCATCATGCGTCATGGCTCCTCTTCTAACCTTCCACCAACTGTGCAGCCATTCGTTCACTGGATTTCGTGGTGGAAGCACATGAATGCACACTGTACCCATCGCGCCATGAGCGTTTGTGACGCCTCTGACTGTGTAGCCATAGCCGTAAATGAATATTTCCGCACTTGGCCCAGAGCAGAAGCAAAGGTAACCCGATGGAATGATGGAATGGGTTAACCCTGTGGGTTCGCCAGACTTGCGAACGACTGGATTCACGTTTCTTACTCTCTTGGTGTCGTGGTCGTTCGAAAGAGAACCCCGTTCACTCGCAGGCTGCTGCTGGTGGGTGTGGGCATGTCTGACCAACAGCAATTGAGGCATTACTGGACCTCACTTTCAGTTTGACCAACTGACCAACAACTCGACCAATCCAACCACCACACGGATGTTCAAGGCACTTGCTCTGCTGCTTGTCACGGCGATCGCGGCGGTCGCCGCCCAGCCGGGTGGTTACAACGACGCCCCCGTCACGACCGAAGACATTGACATGCTGCGACTCGCGCTTTCGTCGGATCAATACGATGCCCACAACCGCACCAACTCGATCTGCCTCAACAGCGTGGACACTCTGCAGAAGCAAGTGGTGGATGGAACCAACTACAAGTTCAGTGTGAATGGCTGTGAGCTGGTGGATGGCGCGTACATGGATGTCTGCCCGATTGATTGCAAGGCCAGCCAGTTCCAAGTGATCGTGTTTTACCAGAACTGGTCCAACACCCTGGCGGTTTTATCTCTCACCTCCACGACGCCCCCATCGCCAACTCCAAGTGCTCCTGGAGGATACAAGGATGTTCCTGTCACCAACGAAGACATCGACCTGCTGACTCTCGCGCTTTCTTCCGAGCAATACGATGACCACGACCGAACCTACTCGATCTGTCTCAACCGCGTCGACTCGCTGCAGATGCAGGTGGTGGATGGCACCAACTACAAGTTCGTGGTGAATGGTTGTGACTTGGTTCTTGGTGCGTACATGGACGTTTGTCCGGTTGACTGCCAAGCTGGCCAGTACCAGGTCGTCGTGTTCTATCAGAGCTGGAGCAACACGGTGGCTGTCAAATCCATCAGCCCTCTTTCTAATCCGACCACGAAGCCACCAACCCCAACGACGACCAAGCCACCAACTCCGACCCCAGCGCCATCAACTCCACAGCCGACGCCTGCCAAGTCTAAATGCTAAATGGCATTTCAACGACCACGACAGACGTTGGTTATTTCGTGCATTTCGGTTCGCTGATGAACGTCGATATCTCTTCGAGTGCTGCGCGACTTCCAGAGTATTTGTTTTTGCATTTGGTTGGATTAGCTAAACGAACAATTCGTTGAGAATGGCTTATTACAGTCTTTGGCTCTCGCTTCTTTTGGATTCCTTCCGGCTTACGATTGGCTGATCATCGTTCTCGCCTTTCCTCTTCTTACCAGAAACACTTCCCTCAATGGCTTGCACGCACATCCTAGAAAGGAGCAGCAATGCGAGTGGCTTTCAACGGCCACGCGACCAGTAATCGCGATGAACGACGCATGGCATGTTGTCCACCAGCCACGTGTAAGTTGTCCAGTATGGTTCCGTCGAGTTCGCGTGGATTGCTTCAATGTCAAAAGACAAATCCAGTGGCGTTCAGTAGCTTCGCATGTCACAGTCGGCGATGCAATTACAAGTCTTGCCCAAGGTTTTCATGGTGATGACCTCAGACGTATGTATGAATGCAGAGTCAGGTTTTGAGCAGAAAAAACAACGTTAGGCATGCCGGGAACTGTGATGATCACGTCAAAACTTCCCATCAAATCAGCGAGTCTTTTCCTCTTCCGCTTATTCTGAAACAACCAGCCACCGGTTCGACTGAACTCTAATAGGTTAACAGCCATATATGTACCAGCAAATGGCCCGGCAACCACAGCGACATCAAGCAGCAGGCAACCCACCTGAAGAAGGAGAATGGAAGGAACAAGACGAACAGGATGATCGACGAAGGAACGCACCACACAAACACAAAGACAGATTTTGCAAAAAGTCGAAGACGACTTGCAGCGACACCAACCCCTCCTGCACCAAGAGCTGGTGCGAATCCAAGAAGAAAAGCAGTGAATCCTCGGAGAAAAACGACACGAAGAGAGAAGACGCGAACAAAGAGCTACAAGCCTACAAAGCGAAGACCAAGAAGAAGACAACGACCATGAGAAAGAGAACCTGTAAAACATCAAACTGGAGAAGTACAATCCAGTACACAAGAGTCACCAACCCGATTATTGCTTCACGCGATGGGTCGACTTGTTCTTGGACGAAATGGACGACGCACAAGCATTAGAGAGTCACCGATGGAGCAACAAGGCAACGAAACAGACGCTAAAGAAGTTCCTCGCAGGCGGAGGTCGTGACTTTGTCACTAAAAACAGGGACGAGATCCCCAACTTGAGCATTGCGCAATTCAAAGACAGAATTCGACGAGTCAAACGACAAGAACAAGCTGATCCAGCGGATCTACGCGACAAGGAAGAAGCAAGAAGAGACCTATCCTGAATTTGTTCACAGACTAAAAGAACTAACCTTCTATGTCCCAGGTGGAACTCCAGCGAACTTGGACTTGGTCACTGAAACCTTGATCGACAACGCATACCCACCGATATCATTGAGCTTGTGTGGCATGATCGACATGGAGGAAGAAAGAGTTGTTAAAAGCAGTCAGCTGCCTCTGTAAAATGGCCCACAGCGATGGCGCAAGACGAGACAAGACAAAGAAAAGGCAAGGACTCCAGAGAAAAATAAGGATCCGCCAACAACACCGAACAAGACCGAAAGAAATGGGAGTGAAACGACTTCCCGAAAGATATCTGCAAGTTCCGCTTGAAGAGCGGGACAGTGTGCAATCAAATAGGCCAACGATGCGCTACCATGCCATCAAATGGCCGAATGCACCAACCCAAGAGACAAGACCGTGCCGGAACAGTGATCTCACTGAAAATGGCATGCAGGAGTCAGAATATGCGTTTATCGCAGATAATCCCGACCAAAATGAAATGCGTGCTTGCAAACGTGCTGGCCAACCGTGCTTTGACTCGATGGATGCTGCAAAAAGAGGAGAAAAGAATGAAGAAGGATGGTTTTTAGACAGCGGCGCGTCATTTCAAATAACAAGCAATCGTCTACTCCTGGAGAAGAAGATCCTGTGATATAGTGCTTCAGAAATTTCTGTTGAAGGTTACAAGCAACATTACGAAGAGTTGCAGAAAGCCTTAAGTGGTTTCAGAGTGTGACTTGAAGGTATACAAAGTAGGAGTTTTTTTTATGGATTTAGGACGTGCCGAGCAGGAGTTTCAACTTCTGTTCTACGTCAACAGTATCTTGTAGGTTTTAGTGAGGTTTTGAGGTTATGGTGAGGTTTTACTTGAAGGGACACGCCCCTTGAAGATGGCACCCCTTCAAGCCGCCTCAAAACCCCGCAAAGTCCTCTCAACTCATCAGAATCACTTTTACTCAGTGCCACGCAAGTGGCCAAGAATCGCCTTTCTATCAAACACTCCACTGTTCAGCCTATTCTTCATCTCTTCCAGCTCCGTCATATCTATTCCAAAGAGCGAACTCTTGTCTCCAGACCATTTAGAGGCCATTTGATCAGAGCTCGTTGAGAGTCTGTGAGTATTTTATCGCCACCAAAAGTAGATAGAACCGGCAAGCAGGTCGAGTATCTCATCGCTGCCTCGAGTATCCCTGTATAGAACCTTGGCTGGCTGAGTCTCTCGCCGCCATCCCAACCCCAAAGGCAGACCATATTGTGTCGCCAAAGGCAGACTTATTATCGCCATAGGCAGACTTTTTGTCGCCAAAGTCGCAGAGGTGCTGATTCTCCACCTCGCGCAACTGTGAACCTTTTGTGAACCTTTCCCCTGTGACTTTGGGAAAGCTCTCAACCCTCAACTACAACTATCAACACCCAACATTCTCACAAGTTACTTCAACCCCGACACCAAGCCAGACAATCAAAAGAACCGCTACAACGTTGGTGTGAGCGTTGTGTAATTTTTAAACCTCACTGAAAAAAACTCCTCATTCGTGTTGCCGATGGCACGCACCACAGAGTGATGAACAAAACCATCAATGATATTTCAGCTTCCACTCTGAGAGACGTTTGTTTCGTACCTGGTGTCAGAGAATGTGATGGCTGTGGGCGGGATCGATATGGCGGCGAGTGTGCGTCCCGAGATGGACAATTGAGGTTTGAATGATAAACGAAAAATGGAATCTGTTTGATGAGATCAAAAGAAAGGAAACTGACTGTGCTCATGCATATGTGATGTAGGCCACCGATACAATTGCCGGTTGGCATCAACGGATGACGCATATCATCAAACAAGACATCCAAAGACTGCACGGTGAAAAGATGACAATGTGCATGATGTGAGAAGGTCATCGACGCCAAACAACACGTGCGGAGCGTGTGCTCTTGGAAAGTTCAGGAGATCCAACGCACCACGCAAGCACAAACGAAGCGCAGAAGAAATGGACGATGTCGGGTTTCTTGGCGTTGTGGGGAGCTGATACCCAAGTCGAGAGAAGGCACAAGTATTTGCTGTTTGCGTCATTCCGCGATTAGATCACAGTGACGACGAGCGAGAAATTGTCACAAGCAACTCAACACGCAATCAACTGGATCGACTTGGTCGACCGCGCAATGAACCTAAAACGTTAAAGAAAATCCGCACAGGGAGTACCAATCAGTATACAAAACTAGCGGTTGATATAAGTTCTGCGAGAAAAGGGGATTCACAGGGATTCACAACAGAGTCACCCAACCTTGCAGCTCATTTCAGAATGGCAAGGCAGAACGGAAGCACTTGGCCATCCTTGACGCGGCCAGGACGATGATCATCGAAGCAAAATACTCCAAACATGCTAGTTGCTTACGCTGTGTATGTGTATGTAAGAAACAGGCTGACAACAAAGGAAGAGAAAAAGGAAAGATGCCCAATGAAGCGTTTACAGGGAATAGACCAACTGTTGGTGAATTGCGTACATTTGAGTTCTGCGTTGCAGGAGATTAACAGAATCCAGACAAATCTTAGACTGAAAAGCAAAAGAGCGCAATTCGTCGGCATCAATCCGAACCGAAAGGTCTACTTGCTGTTGCATCCCACGAGACGAAAACGGTTTACCAGCAATGACTTGCGATTTGTGGAAAGCGCCAAGTCAGAATTCGAGCTTGCTCATGACTTGACGACCAATTGGCTTGAAGAACAAGAAGCGGCCGACAGCAATGCCGAGAAAGAAAAGAAACAGAGGGAGACAGCCACAAAGAAGGAGAAACGTGGTCTGACTACTCTGAGACAAAGCGAGCCCATAGAAAGTAACGAATTGGGGACGCAATCCTGATCATGAGCAAGGAGATCAAAGAACAATTGGGAGAATGTAATGGGGTCCACACCACCTTGATGTTCCTCCATCTTGATGCTACATTCGGGACACCTTCAGCTCCCATTACATGTGTCCGTTTCATTTCGAACTTACATGCATGTGTAGTATACGGTAGTATACATTAGTGTAGTCCACACTAAAGCTGTTACGCCTTTTGGCAACAGCTCCATTCAACACGACTTTCCCTTCTTCCAGCTCGTGCGCAAGCAACAAGGTGCTCTTCACCTAGTTGGATCAAGACGCCTCAGGACCTCCAAGGTGCTCTTCACCTTGTGGAAGTGTCCTTCGACTCTCTCTCACTGTGAGCGTGCTGACGCTTCCTCACCTCACAGTGTAAGCCCCAGTAACAGGAGCCGCTGCTCCGACTCCTGTTACAGAGAAGAAGAAACAATGCGATGTCAAGACAGCCAGAAGTGGATTCCAGCAATGCACACAGAAGTTAAAGCGCTGGTGGACGATGGAACGTGGAAGATCGTTGACAGACCAGAGGGTAATAGCCATGGGTCTTCAACACAAAACACAACCCAGACGGTAGCATCAACAAACACAATGCTCGCATGGTGGCACGTGTATATATGCGAACGTTTTGCGATGATTCTAACGAGACTTTTTGCACCAGTGGTGCGCAAAACGACGCTACGAGTGATGTTTGGGCATCTGCGCCAAACGCAGATTGGAAATCGAGCAGTTCGAGATTCCATCTGCCTACCTGCAGGCAAAGCTCGACGAAGAGATCTGTTTTGAGACTCCCAGCGGGTTTCGCAAGAAAGCTCAACAATGGAGAGGCGTGGATGAATCCACAAAAGGAAACGTTCATGCTGTGAGACTTGAGAAAGGTCTCTACGGCCTCAAACAACCAGTAAGGACATGGCACCAAGAGATTTGGACAGTGTTTGCTGAATTTGAATTAACTGAAGGCCGATGCTTGTTTGTGATCGAGGAAACAAACGGAAATGGAATCATCATTTTACTTCTGGTAGCAAGTAATTGCGAAGCAAAGTACCCGAAGCTATTCACATACCTCGAAAGACGATTGGAATGAGAAAGGGCAACTACTTTTTGGGCTTGAAAGTCGGCATTTTCATCAGCCAAGCAAAGCAATCTTGCGACTTGATTGAACGATTCGTCCTACAAAGCTGCCCACAATGCCAGTCCCAATGAAAACTAACGCGTGGATGGAAGCTCATGGTGACGATGACGCGTCAGTGAACCAATCGGAGGTTTACTGTATCGATCAACTTGTTCGCTAGATCTGTCTTTTGCTGTGGGTTTTCCGTCACGTTTCAGTAAACGACCTTTGCAAAAGCGTTGGAACATGGTGAAGGAAACACGTGAATGGGACAAGAGACTATGGTTTGTGGTTTTTGACATCAAAGCGCAATGGAATCGAAGTCTTTAGCGATGCAAACAGGGCATCAAACGAGAGCGAGCATTCCGCATTGGAACCGAATTTCACCGACACTAGAACCATGACCCACAACTAGCTCTCTCTCTAGGACCTGCAGAGTGCTCTGTTTCCTCTGCGTCGACGCTGATAAACCACTTAAAAACACTCCCTGGTTTCCAGCCCCGGGCTCTGCCGACTCGAAAAGACTCCATTCAGTTGAATAAGCACATTCCAGTGCAAGGGTGTTGGAGGATAATTCACGAGCTTCTCGACAAGAGTTGAAACACTGAATTGCGTGTTCGACTCGACCCCAAAGGTCAAACCGCCTGGTATCGTGCCTGACCTCCACGTGCTTTCGTGATGGGGACTGTTGTGCAGGTTTTGTTGATGTTCATGACTCCCACAAGAACTAATGCTGCGATGACGTATGAGCACTGCCATCCAGGTGAAAAACTGTCACGGCAGTCTCGCACAAAAGCTCGTTAAATATGATCAATCTAATCTCACAATAAGACACGGATGCGAGCGCTCATTGGGATTGACTATATCACAATGAGCACTCACATCAGAGAGACAAACAAAAGGAATGGCTTGAATGCTTTGATGTTGGCAATATGTAGAGAAAGAGAGCTCCAGTTGATGACATTGAAACTGCTGCCTAGCTCTACAGAGCCGTTTTCCTTCATTGCGTGGTAGTTCTTCTTCCAACAGTCTTGCCTCTAGCAGGTGCTCCGAGAGCAAGGGGATTGTCGTCAACCAGAATCAGCAACAAAAGCACTCGGCGAGGTGGTTGAGCAGGAAGAGGTGCCTCATCATCAAAATGCTTTGAAACTAGTCATTGAGCACGGTGGCTGTTGGGGGCACGGAGAAAGTGGACCCCAACCTCTTTGATCGTAAGGTGATGTGCTTCAAGATGGTTCTGCGAAGGGCAAAAGTGCCTGGAATAGCTGCCGTAGCATACCAGCGACTCCACCTACTCCTCAGAGGTCGTTCTAAAAAGAGATGCGTAGTCGACTTGACCCTGTGTGGTTTAGCAACATGTCTTACATCTCGCAAGGGCACGAAGTTTACTTCTACGTCGGACCTCCATTGCATGCCCATGCTAAATGACTTGCAAAGTCATACAAACCACGTCCTTTTCACCTAATCGTCAAAAGACACCAGTAAACCATACAGAACGTTTTAATCATCCAAAAGAAAAATGAAAACAAGCTGCAGTACAAGTCTGACGAACGATGTACATTTCACAATCACGTATCATTCCATCATCTTCCCCAATAATACGCAACCATATCCAAGAACACCTCACTCAAATCCAAGCCGACATCCACACAAAAAACACTACTTGGCTTACACTATGCAGTGCGATGAGGAAGCGTACCTTCCTCTTTTGTAGTGTTGAAGTGTACGGGGCGTATGTGGAACGCGCAGAGTCACAATGCACGGAGCCTTGTATACACTCGAGAGAACACGGAACTTGGATAAGAGGTAGCAGCATATCATACCTATGCCTACTCTGATGTGCAAGCATTATATATAGTCCTTATACAAACTACGTACCCTCCTTGAGTGTTGCACCAATACAACACACCTTCTGTCAACATCAAGTTGGCAAAAGTTGACAACTCTTACGTTGCACACAGGTAACGTTTCTATGATGGAAATCTAGCCCGTCACAACCCCAACACTAACGCCAACACCAAAGCTAAACCTTACTCCACCACAACCAAGACACCTCCAATCTGGAGGTGATGCTTGTCAAGGGAAATACTCTATGACAACGCATCTCCTTGAGTATTGTGGTATCGAGCTTCTGAATTCGGAGCCTGCCACTATGACGCAGGCTTCTGAAGGGGATCTCACAACCATCCAACCCTTTCAGATGCTCTGCCGTGCACGTCCAGCCCAAGCTGCGCCCTCGTATGGTCGCCGAGGCGGATGTTGATTGTCGGAACTGTCTAATCAAGGTTAACCGGCAAGCATGCGCTCTGGAATCTTCTTGTTTGCTGACACTTCTTCTTTCATCTTCGCTCTCTTCTTCTGCAGGTGGCTGCAGGTATCTTGCCGAGTCTGCCGATGCGAGACTCGTGCTGGGTCTGCCAAAGTCTGCAGAGTCCCCAGGTAGGTTACCGAGATTCACAAGCGGCTGCCGATGCCTGCACTGATCCCCTTTTAACTAGTTGTTGTTTCTCGTCTTTTCTTGTTTTCTTCGGGCGACACTCTCTTACCCCTGAGCCGGAATTAGTGGGTCACAAGCACGCTAGCAGTCGTCCCCAAGTACTTCGCGAGGCTCTCCACTACTGTCGGTGGGTCGTCGCAGGCTGCACGGTTACTTGTAGAGTTCCGACGGCAGTCTGGTTCCTTCTTGTAGTTTCACCCGACGTGTCGATGCTGCATGCAACGTCATTTAGATGCTGGATACTTGCGTGTTTTCTGGCAAATTTCGAAGTCTATTGTGGTATCGAGATTTCAAGTTTTCGTCCGAAGCCTATTCCGATGCCGAAGAACCCCACCACAACTCTTCTGGTTCTTCCGCAAGGCCGAGACGGCTTGGACGAGCCTCACGAAGTACCCACGTAAGTTCGCCGGAGGCGTATCAATTCCGGAGCGTGGCGCTAAAGCAATTTACCCACCGAAACTTCATAGTTGTGGACTTCTTCTTACTCTCTCTTGGTCCTTGTTTGTAGATCGAAGGTCTTGCAACGCCCCAATGTGTTCAAAGATGACTGGACTGCTCTAAAAGGTCTTCAAAATTGTTCCCAAGCTTCCACTTCTTCGCACTAACCAGGCGGCGTCGCGGGAGCCCCTGGGCCGGTATAGGAGGGTCTCGTACACCTCCGGGACTCAAGTACAACCCTCCCCGTGCAGTACGGATCGCAGGTCAGCGTACGAGGCTAGAGTTCTTGGTATAGGAGGTAGGAACCTCGGGGTGTCTTCGCGGACGGCGCGGCTAGCGCTTCTTGTCCTTCAGAAAGCTTGACACAGCCTTATGAATGGCTGGCAAACCTTCAGGCTTCTTCTTGTACTGCAGGGAAGCTGCAGACTTTACTTGTGATCCACAAGGTATATTGGACTCTGGAAGTTACAGTCAGACTGTCTCCGAACCTTCTCCAGGTCCTCTAGACCTACTGACTCATTCCCTAGCCTTCCTAGCTATTGCAACTTGCCCTAGGGTAGTTGTTTACCGCCCTCTTGTTGGGTGAGACTGGGTGAGACCCCCCTAAGGTGACCAAACTCACAAAATGTAACCCTTCTCTGTCCAGAGTGGATCCAGAGGATGCCTCAAATCGTTGGAGGCTCCAGCGGTGACTTGAGCCCCAGAGGACTTCTAGAGGTAGGCTCTCTGCTCCAGAGGGTACTTAGCCTCCAGAAGGTGTCTGCCGAGCTCAGGAGCTATAATTGGCCTGTTTTGAGGCCTCCCAAGCTCTAGACCCTTGTTCTATATTGTCCTAAGCCTAATATTCCTGTTTTCTCCTGTCGTGTAGTAGATCTCAAAAGTGACAACTAACCTGAGTAAAGAGATCAAAGTAGCACAGCGAACGAGAAAGAGAAGTTCTTGTTGTAGTGTGCACATCTATCGACAGCTTTGTGTTGTTATTGTTGTTGCTGTGAATCCAATCACCACACGATCTTCAAGTCTTGTCATGTGCATCGTATGATACCATCTCAGAAAGCCAGCCATGCGAAAGGAGTAATACACAGTAGTACTAGTACATGCTTGAGAGAAAAGTCCAAGCAAAAGTGTGAAGGAGTGTTAGAAGAACAACCGCCAACTTAACTTACAGTTAAATGTTAGTATCTTCTAGGTAGCACTTTAACTATG
>JAMFLO010000352.1:0-34656 GCA_027475765.1 Paralagenidium karlingii
GGATGCCGTCAATAAGTACTGGACCCAGTACGACCACGACTACTCGAAGCATGGGTTCAACAAGTTGTTTGAGGATTTGAGCGACATTCGTCTGACCAACTTGGACACCAAGCCAAGCGCCAAGCAAGAATATCAACAGTTTGTGTATCAATACACCTTGGGTGTGGGTGGACACGCTTTTGAGAACCACACCTACGATGTCTTTGGCGCTGCTCAAGCCGGTCAGGGCATCACGTTTGTTGGTCATGACTACGTGCCAGTGACCAACCAAGTGGACTTTTGTGAGTATCTCTGGGACTACTCGAATTTCAACAAGACGTGGACCAAGAATTACGACGCCATGGGACCGGGTATTGAACGCAAACAAGGCGTGTTGCGCGCGTTGATTTACATGCAAGTGTCAATCTCGGGCCAGGCTCTGATCTTTGTGACGCGGACTGCTGGATCCAACAATTGGTGCTTTGCAGAACGTCCATGTACCTTGTTGATGGTCGCATTTGTGGTGGCTCAGGTAGTCGCATCGGCCATCGGATGGGTTGGCTTTGGTGGATACCCGACGGATCGTGTTGCCGTGATCGGATGTGGGGGAGGCTACACGCTGGTGGCGTGGTTGTGGTCCCTGGTGTGGCATTTCCCACTGGATTTGGTCAAGTTTACTGTGAATTATGTGATCAACAAGGGCCAATCGACTTATGATCGCCAAGCGTTCAGCACGCGGATCAATGCGGGGCATCCATCGTTAACTCACGCCAGTATCACGAGTCAACAGCGTTCTTTGCGTGCCAGTAGCATGATGGTGCGCTGAGGAAAGAACCCCCGCACGACGAGGGGGGGGGGGGGAAGTGAGGGGCGGGAGGGGCAACTCGATGGAAGAGAAAGGCACATGGTGGATTGACAAAGAGACGAATTGTCAGACCAAATGCAAGTAAATATACCAAACCATTTTGTCCCAACACCTGTAGATGATCAGGATCGCAAGGGTGGCTGGCTACTAGTGGAAAGCCACGGGCTGGACAAAGCACGAATCCTTTTGGGTGTGGCGTGAAAGGAACGAGTTATACGATGGATGGATGACGCGGTCAGTTCCACAAAACTCCCAAAGTCACTTCTGGCAAACATCCTGAAGCACCGGCGATGTGGTTGCTGATCAGAGAGTCAAACGGCAACTCTATCAGCAAAGACAACGATAAAAGTCTGCGCCGTCCGGGAATCGAACCCGGGGCATCTCGATGGCAACGAGATATTTTACCACTAAACCAACGGCGCTGCTGTGTTGAGTTTTCTCTTCAGAAACAATGTAGAAGAACCGTGCAGGAGGTGATGATTATGCAATCTGACGTCAAGCGTTGTATGCGTCATTGCAGTTGAAGCGCGGCGATGGATGGATGGTCTCACGAGTGTCTGCTTTACAACATCATCACGGCTCTCTTCATGCAACGGCTCGCGCCAAGTCTTGCTATTGACAGAAACCATCATTCACCTTCCTTTTGTCACTCTCTCGGACAAGAATGAATCTGCTGAAACAGGTTCCGTCAGAATTCTCAGCACAAGAGATTCTTCATGACAGATGAACCCATCCAGAATGGTGGGCAACTTTTGCATCATGGCATTGCTCACAGCCTGTGGATTCTAACCATTGATTGTTTCCTATAACATTTGACGATAAATTGAGCACCCGTAAGCGCCGTTGGTTTAGTGGTAAAATATCTCGTTGCCATCGAGATGCCCCGGGTTCGATTCCCGGACGGCGCAGACTTTTATCGTTGGGGTACAGTATGGGGAATGATTGCGTAGAGTACATATGTTGCAGTGGTGGAAATCTTTCTTTTGCTGGTGACTGCGGGTCAACGTGAGAGAGTTGGCGAAGAAGAACAACGGGAGAAGAAGACCGAAACGTAAAGAAACAAGAAGATCGGGTGGGTTGAGTGGCATGGACACCAGGTGTCTCATTGGATTAACGCATGCATGGAGGGGGGGGGCTTATTCGCGTGCAGGGACGTGACTGCGTGATCAGCTCCAACGCTTGCGCTCGGCGCCACCCGATTTCATCTTCGGCTGTGCTCCTAGTGCGTCACTTTAGCGGACAGACCGACTCGTTGCCGTTGGTTTGCTGGGGGAAGATTTGTGCTTTTGTTACAGTGGCACCCGCAGGATTGCGCCAACATTAGTGGATTGCCAGGACCAGTCTGAACACTGACACCCCTGGCATCACCACCATACAAAGTGTAAGGCACTGGCTTTTCGACGTGAAGTGCTTGTGGCCAGTCTACGCAATCGTTATGCAGCTGGTTTTTGGTTGACCATCATCACGGCATGTGATTGGCCACTGCGAATCCAGAAAACAGACCCTACCGTTGCAAATCCAAAAAAAACGCAAAAAAAGAAAAGCCTGATACCTAGAAACGATCACCGTGTTGTTCCTTATTGTTCGAGGCATTATGCCAATCACCAGTACAGTCATTGCCCCAAAAATTAAGGAGTCTTCTGTCAAGATCCCTCCACCAACATGTCACACGCAAAGAAATGAGCTCTTCTAGCCCCACGCAGGCGCACAGGACAGGCCACATTCATTCCGCAAGCAAAACCTCAAGCTCCACTCAAGATAAGCGCGCCTCTGCTGGTCCTCTCTCTGGTGACCATATCTCAATTCCAACACAACCAGCAACAACGCCCAAGCTTTCGTCTTGCTACTCCCTTTCTCAACCTCTTTTAATCTGGCCAACATGAAGTTTATCGACCGAGTGTTTTGGATCGCGATGACCAGCGTGCTGCTGCTGCAGCTCAGTGGATTTGCGAGTGGCCAACAGCAAAAGAATCAGTTAGTGGATCCACAAAACCACCCACAGGACCGAAACATTGGTGATATGCCAGTGGTTTACGAAGAGGATTTGTTGAGCTCGCAACAGAACCTGCGTAAAGCGGCCACCTCCAGCGATATGAAAACCTTTGAATGGAGCTCCAGCACCAATTCCGACCCTCAGTCAGCGGATGAAAAGACTAGTTCTTTTGCGCTCAAGCCCTTGACCAACATTGAGGGCGACACCATGATCGCCATTGAGGAAACCTCGCGCCAGGCCAGCCAAGTCGCCACTTTTGAGTTGCAGATCGAGACCCAACCAGGATGCGTCGCTAGTGTGTGTGCCAAAGACACCAAACTGCTTCTGTTCCAGCGTGAACAGTGCTTTGTCGAAAAAGCGCTCAGCAAGGCCAACCAGCCCAATGGCAAAGTGCTGCTAACCTTAGATGGCCGCTACGACGATAAACTGCCCCATGGCAAGCTGTATGTCAAGTTTGCGCAAGAAAACGTGTTGGACAGTGCTAAGGCGTGCACATTTGACGTACTGGCTGGCTCGCGCGTGCAGTGGTCCACGAAGGCGTAAGCTGACAATGGTCCGCAACAAATGAATTAGTAGTAGCGGCAGCAGGAATGAAATGTAAAAGTACCATTAAGTAAAAGATTATCTAGAAAGAGTCAATTCTGCGACCGGTTGCAGTTTCCGAATGCTTATTGGTGCTCAGGCTGAGCCGCTCAGGCTCAGGCAATCCTGCCCTTTAGTGGACATCAGAGCCAAACCGGTGGGTGACCCAGTGCCTCACTCCACTCGCTGAAAAGGCAGGCAAGGTCACTCAGCGAGGCAGAAAGGACCACAGACGAGCAGCTGCGATTGGGCCACACTTCAAGTTGGCTCATGACGTCGTGTGCTCAGTCCACAAACACAAATCGACGTTGAAGCTGCCCGTCTGCAAACTCCAATCACCAAAACGCAAATCCCATCCCATCGTCTTTCCATCCGATTGACTTGACCATTGTGGACACATGTGGCTCCACTAACTAGCCCATCCACAACCGTTCAGTTAATTTGCAGCATGGACAGCAAACCACGTTGGCAACTGGGGTATTTGGAGGAGCCTGATCCTTTCCGAGCATCCAATTCAGCATTCTGTTCGCAAAACCCCAAGCGGTCACAGGGCATAATCACTGACAGGACGACGCGGTCTTTGCACACAATCCACTCGGTTATGTCACGAGTGGCATAGTTCTACAAGTCGGAGAGGATGTCGTTTCCTGATGCCGATGGCATACAGAAAGCAATACACCATGACACTGAGGTGTTCGAGAGCATCTCCAAGAGGCGTCTCGCGACTGGATCTTGACCATGGTCTGCTCCATCATCTCTCGTATTGGGATGCTGGATTTTTACTCTTCAGCTGATCGTAGGCATCTCGCTTGGCCATCTCGTCTGTTTCTCGGTTCTCTGGTATTTGGCGGTTCTCGATGGGACTGATACCACAGCTCGGCGTCTTGTGACCAATCAGTCAGGAGACCGCACTCTCAATAATGCCATGATTTGATCTTTCCGTTCTTTAGCGAGGCTTTTGCTTGGAGCAGCTCAAACGTGAGAAATGAGCAACACACACCGGCATGGTCAGATGTACCCGGTTAAGACTAGAGCCAAATGACCTTCAGGTGCATGATGCGATGCACGCATCCGATTTTCATGTGCATTGTACAATGTGTCCCCCCCCCCTCTGCATCGTTACTTGCGTCGTCCAGTACCTTCGGCAGGACCATTCAAACTGTTTGCTAGGCAAGAGCGAGCCCTTGTTATCGATGCGTTCGACTAATTGGCCGTACAAACACGCCGTACAGCTCCGCCACACAGCAAATCAGTGCACACCGATTTGGCAGCGATTCTTTTCAAGGAGCAACGTCGCAGAGAGACGTGATCCGATGATTGTTGCATTCATTGTCGTATTGCTGGCTTCAGACGCAAACATTGTGCTGATAATTGACGGTCGCGAGTCCAAGCGTTTTGCCTCGCTCGCACGAACACGTAGACTCGTTCGCGAGCGGAGCAATGCTCGCTACGGAGACCGAATGGCTTGGCATATGAATCGCATACCACTAGCAATGCCGGGTACCACAGATTGTCACAAATGTAGAGTGCCGATACTCAGACCAAACAATGAATTGTGAGGGTTTTGATGCCCCCAGAATTGCGGGAGGCGCCATAATGATTGCAGTAACGATCTGGGTTGCAACAGCAGTGCCCTGGTTACCACGAGGAGAATGGTATCATCAGAGTTCTCGCTCATCATAGTCGCAAAAGTTCACTCAAAGGTTGGCGTCGCAATGGAAATGCTTCTGAAGGCGGCTCATCTTCAAACTCAATCAACAATTCAGTCCACATAACCAACGAGACTGCCCCATCAACATTGGACATCATTACCTTGCTTTTCTCATTGTAGTAGTCGTCCTTGACACTCTGAACAGCAGCTGACCAACACATATCCCCCATCACAAGTGATTCTCGATCCACACGCTGCACCACATATTCAGGGTTTGTACCTTATCAACTTGCATTATCCTCTTCGTGACAAGACGAAATGCAAAGATCGCGATGGCGACAGCGATTCTGCATTACAAGAATACAAACACACAGGGTGGCAAATGCCATCAAACGTTAATGAAAACGCCAGTCTTTTAGTGCCTTGTGCATGTTTCTGGATTGTTGGTCCATTGGACTTGCAGTCACTGGACTCGCAAAAGAGTGAAGGAGATCCACCATTCTTCTATTTACTCTTGGTCCCTAAAGGTCGTTTCTCCAACAACTCGCCTTACAAAACTAATGAGACCCAAAGCAAGACCAAACCCGTCGGTCACCCAATAACGAATTGCGCACGAGAGACCGCCACAGAAACACCCACCCGGCCACAATAGAGCAGTTGCAGTTGGGCCACACTTGAAGTTGGCTCACACCGTCGTGTGTTCAATCCTCAAACACAAACTGACGCTGCAGAAGACATCCTGCAAACTCGAACACCAAACCAATCAGATCGTCACTCAATCCACACTTGACGGCCACAAACAGAAACGCCCATTTGCTGTCTAGGGGCAAAGCCACCACCCACTCACGCACAGAATGATCTACCGCCCTCCAGTCCTCACGGGAACCAAACAGTTTCCTAAGCACCGTGTTGTTCTCAAGCGCCGACATGATCCGATGCGTACCGCGAACACCCAGAAGCGTTTTCTCTAGGTTGATACACCTCAAACAAGCCAAACCATAGCCAAGACCATGTTCGGGCTGCTCCATCAGCTGCCACGTGAGTTCAAGCGAGGCGGCTTGACCTAGGGGATTGCGAGAGAGATTCAGTTGACGCAATGGACTCGGTCGTTGGGCAAACACATGACGAAAGGGCGCCAGTTCTTGGATGCCGCAGGCTTCCACATCCAAGAAAGTCAGAAACGGGCACTCCGTGAGTACCGTCTTCAACTGCTCTCCAGTCAACACGTTTCGCTTTATTTCCAACGAATTGACCCTGTCGCCGACCACTGACACCAATTTCAGAAGGGTTGGTGCCACCGTTGTCCCAATCATATCGTTCAGCATGAGTGCCACCCTCAGTTTGTTTTCAGTAGTGCTAGGTTGA
Source organism: Paralagenidium karlingii (assembly GCA_027475765.1). Lineage (NCBI taxonomy): Eukaryota > Oomycota > Peronosporomycetes > Paralagenidium > Paralagenidium karlingii. The sequence continues at coordinate 6,436 of JAMFLO010000352.1, forward strand.
CATTCGGAGGCTACCGGGGCACTGGCCGTTGATGTGTTTGTGACAGTGGGGCTGGTACTGACACAACAGTTGTGGACCCATAAGACACCAATCGCTGGTACCAAGAGCGCCACGTAGCGACCAGCGTATTCACCAATCACTTCCATCACTTCTGGGGTATCCACACCACCTCGACCCATAATAGCCGAGGTAACGTCCGGCGTTGCTCTTAGTGGGGTCTTCTTGCCCACACAACACCACTGATCCGGTTCACAAACCAAATTGGAGGGATTCAAATCCGGGAACTCGACTTGCAGGAGCTTCTTCAGTAACAGTGACCGCGATGTCAACAAAGACTCAACCAACTCGACGTCTTTCACCGTGATGAACGTGCGTGACAAATCCAGACTCGTCAAAGCCACGTTGGTTGATCGCTTCAGCGGCTCCCATATTCCAAATGTCATCCAAGTCCACACACGATCCCGGTCTTGAGGATTGTTCCAGTTGGTCAGAGCGTTTTCTAGCGACAAAGCGATATGAACTCGAGGTTGAGTGTGGAGTCCCCGAAGTATACTCATGAGAGTCACTATTTGTGCGCAATCGAGCCGGTTCTCTTTCAAATCTAGAGTGAACCAGCGATTTGCGATTTCCTGGCTGTGTTTTCCTGGAGAAGGTGGACCACAAAGCAAAGCAGCACCCAAAAGCTGCACAAACGATCTAGCTGCATCATATCTTTCCAAGCGAACACGCAACTTATTCAGCAACAAATTGGTGAGGCTGGATCGTAAGTTGACAACTATCTCGGTCAGCAAAACCACTTCCATGGGACCCATAAAGTTGGTATGGTTATTGAAATCCAACAACACAATGGAGCTCTGTGGAGGATCGTCCAAACGCACCATGCCCTCAATCCACGAACTCAACGTGCCCAAAAAGCCAAGATCCAACTTACACTTTGTAAACCGAACCCCTGAGATCTTAATGGATGTCTTCAGCAAGCTACCGATCGGTGTCAAAACTTGCTCAGAGAGGGTTTTCATCCCCACAAACTCAATCAAAAGGCGGTGAAAGTGGAGGAGTTCGCGTCTGGATCGACAACAGCAGCAGATACTCAAGGCCCTCGATCCAAACAACTCGTTCCACACAGAAATTTTTTCTTTGAATGCATTTTCATCGCTAAAATGTCGCTGAAGAGTCTGAATGGCTTGGCACTTCTCCGTTACTTGCTCCACGGCATGACGATTAGATAGCGACAGCACCACCCAAGGATCAAAATGTCGGGTTTCAGCACTGCAGTCATGATGCTGATCCTCCCGCAAAGACGTTGTGAATAGAATACCAAGTTGACCATCGAGCACTCTAACGGCTTGAGGCACTTGCATCGCTATGAAGAAGAAGTCCAAAGAGACCTCTTGCCAAGCCAAAGCTGCTCCATTTGAAGACTTCTTGGTAGAATCCTAATAGCATAGGTCACATTACTATTGGTCAAAAGTGATGAGGTTTTGATCGAATCAGATGCGAATGCATTTTTCGGCGCATTTACTCAATAAGGATGACAAAACACGGTGGATGGTGAGGCTTCACGATGATTGGGTGATATTGAAGAAATATTAGCCAGTTAGAGGTCAAATAGTTTTGGTATGCCACCTGTAGGTGGCCTCACCCAAAGATTGTTAGAAACGCGTTTCTAAACCACGTGGTTGGCCACAACTCTTGCAATAAGAATTGCAAGCTAAAACAGAACCAGAAGATAAAAGATGCGTGCATCAGATGTGGTCTTCGCACTGGTCGCGGAGTTCGTCGTCATCATGACTGCGCTACCGATGGTCTTGCATGCTCCATGCAGTTTACCACACCGTGGTTGGACTCCCATTCAGTTGTAAACTTGCACGAAACCGGAATTGCAACTGGTTTTGGTTGGGGCAGTTACCGAAGCCACAATCAGTCTCAACTCATCCGCCAGGGTGTAACATCAGCACTGGATGCTGTGTTGTTCGTGTTCGTGTCTTATCTCGGTGGATGCACGTGGGGTCCACCATAACTGTCACAAACCGATGAAGATGTCGGACACCGTCGTGCCACCAGAATGACAACAAAACAAAGCTGTTGTCACCCCTCACCAGCACCACCTCATCACCCCTTGCCTTTCCAACCTCACACGACCAAAACAATCCAGCCGCTCAACTTCTCCAGCAACAATCCATAACCATCCAGCAAGCGCTTGAAATCCCAAAACCGTCTGAACTGGCTATCCGGAAGCCAACGAAAGCCACATCGAAGAACAGCAAAGAAACTGTGGCATGAGATTGAAATGCCACGAAACAGGTCTCAACTGTTTGAACTTGCCCAGTTGCCACTTCAACTTCAAGTGGAGAGACCAGACGCACATAGCCAAGCCGCTCGTTTTGATCAAAGCAGGGATGTCCCACCCTCACAACAACTGTACCTCTTACGCCTGTCGTGTGTCTCGTGCGATTTCGTTCCCCTTTGAAAAAGTCGGCTTTTGGTTGGTGAAGGAAGCGGCATCACGCGCTTACGGTACACTGCATGGAACGCTGCCCATCATGGGAGACAAATGCGTACGCAGACGCCGCGTGGTTGAAAGTGCGGTCAAGAGTGGCCAGAACGCTGGTGTTCACTATGGAGAAATGGAACACCTCCACGGGCAAGTCAGAAGTCAGTCACAGCACTCTTCAGCCATGCGGTTGGCCCAATCGCCTTGTTTTCTTTCATGCTTTGTGTGTACAGTGGCGTTCGACTCAATTTTTTGGAGTGGTGCGGTTGGCACGCCAGTACATGTTCAAGTTGGTGGTGGCTACCTACAACCTTCCAACACTCGGAATTCCATTCTCGTCTCCCTCTCTTTCGTTGTTGCCATCACCCTTTCATCAGCACCTCGCCTTTGCTAGGAGGGGCTAGCTGGCGTGGCATTCCAACGTGCCATGGCGCCGCCAAAAAAAGCACAAAGAAGAGATATGTTGGGAAAGAAATGCACAAGCAACATGCCACACGCACCCAACCAAATTGCCACGACTCATTGCCCTCTTCAACGCGTTGGATTCCAAAACAAAAAGCAATCTGCATCCTTTCATAATAACTTAATTTGAACCACAGAAACGACTACCATACGATGACTATGTGCTTTCGAGTCTTGAGGCCAAAGCTCTTAACACTCCAACAAATCCGCCAATTGATACAACGTGGTGGATTCCTGAAGCAACGTGTGTGCAAATTCCTCCAGCAACTTGCAACGACGATGCAGGTAATCCACCTCCAATCGCTGAAACCATCGACCAATTGAAGTCAGGCGGTTCCAAGCTTCCAAAGACTGGCGGAACTCACTTGCGCCGAGGGTATTGACGAAACGAGCAAACGACGAGTACCGTTTCCAGCGCGAAAACGACTTGCCGTCGATCTCCATTTCAACCAGATACTCGGCAAACTTTTCGCCATAGCCAAAAGCTGCACCCACAATACGAAACGACCGAATGCGGAGCTTAGCTGCAATGTGGCGATGGGAGGACACAGTGCGAAGCCACGGGTATTCGCTTTCAGCATACGCATTTTCCACTGTCAACCGCAAAGGTGGAAACGTGCGGCAAAATTCAAACGACGCAGACATGGCACGATTGCACAGCGGCGTGCTGGGCTGTTGAACTTCAGGCTTGGCGATCGTTGAGAAAATGGGCTCTGAGTTTCGTTGCTGTTCCTCTTCTTCCTGTTCAGTCAAATCTTCAAACCATCCCCACTCCCCAACACCAATATCATATTCAGACGATGATTCATTGGACATCGAAGTACGATCCGAATTGGACTCATTAGCTTCATCACACGACAGAGTAGTGGAGGATTCCCCTCGCTGGTTTTCGAGCAACGCTTGCTGTTCTTGTTGTCGCTGCAGTTCGCGTGCAAAGATCTCGGGGCAGCAGGTATCCGAAAAGCACTTTTCAATATCATACACGGGTTCACGGCAGACTGGACATGAATGAGTGCGGGTTTGCACCCATCGTTTGATGCATTTCGCATGGATACGATGCTTGCATGGACGCAATTCAGTATCGACATCTTCACCCAGGCACACCGGGCAAGTGGAGCCACGTTGAACTCCTGTAAACAGTTTCTCAGCCATGATGCCTTCCGCCTTTTGCAGAATCAAGTTGCGCGCATGCACACTTTCCGTCGCCTCTTCTTCATTGTCGTTGGTCTGGTTGGTGTCCAGCTTCAACGATGCCAACACACTGATGTTCTGGTTTAACGCTTGCGCGGTCTGACTCTTGCGCATGAGATTTTTGCGTTGGGTGTCATTGTGCTTCAAGCCGTAGATTGAGTGGCCATCCACACGCGACAACTGGGTCATTTCACACGACGAATGCGAGCCCATATTGTTGTTGCTGTCTTGGCTGCTAGTGGAAGCGGTGGATGCGGTGGACGAAGTACTGATGCTGCTGTTCACGGTGGTCATTTTCTTCTGAGGCAAGGCAAACCCTTCGCAGACACCCACTTCAACTGTCATCATGGTCATTGTCGTTCTCTTTTGGTTCTGGTCTGGTTGGTCTGTTGGTCAGTGGCACGCCGGAGGATCTCAATCAAACGAGGCTCTGGCGCATGTAACTCGTCACGTTCTGGGCTGTTTCTTTTCTTGGCTTTCCTTTTCCTTTCACTTTCTCACGCTGCCGCCGTTTTGACTGGGGAAAGCGTTGTCGAGTTGCGCTCTTTCCTTCACGAAAACCAGAATGAAAAGCTCGAGTGAGCGATCATGCACGCATGCGACTGCAAGCGAGACCTGGCATCACTCACACCCCAGCCACGGTCGCTGGACCCCTGCCCCTAACGAGGCCTCAGCACTCGTGTTATGGGGAAAGTGATGTGCTGGCTTGCTCAAGTGTACTGTATGGAGTCTTCAAAGACTTCGATCACTTTTGTTCCTGGTTGCTCCCTTTTTCTAGGCGGAACACCAAAGAAAGAGAAAAAAAGGAGCGTTAGAGAGGTTTAGGGGTCTCGGCCCAGAAAGAAGATTTCAGAGGAAAAAAGTCCTCAGCCACAAAAAGAGAAAGGGGGGGTCGAAATGGATGGTCAGATTCCCCAACTGCAAGATCCATACAAGCCAGAGCATACAAAAAAGAACAGAAAAGAATTGAGAAACCAGCTTGTTGGGGGAATTTGTGGCCCACAAGGGAGGACAGGTGGGTTTTGGTTGTTGTGAAGTGAAAGGAACGATGATACAGTATCCACCAGCTGGTTGGCGGGAGGGATACGGACCGATTCGCTTGCCACGACAATGCTGTGATAGAGAGCGAGAGAGAGCAACCCAACAACAACCCAGAAAACGTATGCGCAGTACTGTAGGCGTTATGTAGGTTGGCTGCATGCACCACCAAGCTGTTTGATGGGTTGTGGGGGAGTGTCTCCACATCCAAGAGCTTGTTTGTCACGTTGGGCTGCTCAAAAGCATTGTATGGCTTTAGGTCATTGAAGTGGCCAGACCTGCATGAGCTGCGAGCCATGAATGAAAACGTGACACATGCCTTTCTGTTCAGCCTCTCAGCTGAGCTCTGAGCTCGAATGAATGTGTGGACCAGTTGGTGTTCAACGAGATGCTTGGATGTCACTCTGTGAAGCCACAAACCCGTCCAACACAGGTTGAGGCTTCCCCGAAACTCATGAATCATGCATTCTGAACTGAAGTTTGCGGAATTTTGCTTCGTGTGTTGGGCTCTGCTTGCAACGAACGGCCTGATTCCTCAAAAACAAGCACGCGGCAACGAGACGGGCCCCAACTGTCTAAACGATACGACAACTACCGTCTTTATGCATCACCGGCCAAATCTAATGATACAGACATACCACATTTCAATAGATCACAGAAGTTATATCACCTCTTCAATTGAATAACACTGTACCAGTATCCTCCTATTGTTGAGCCTGACACCGCCCAGAGCCGCTGCGAGCCACAAAGCACTTGATGTTGGGGGGGCAAACTGTCAGACAGCTTTGTATGCCCAAGCAGCCAGCAAGACTGGCGTGGTCCTTGGTGGCTGAAGAAAAGATCCATTGGTGATTTTTTCGTGTAGAAATCCTCCAAAGAAAGAAAAACGTTGTGGACGGCTAGGAATCCACAACTTCACAACCAATGTGTTTGGCAAATCAAACGTCGCAGCCAACGCAAATCCGTCCCATCACCATTGGCCACGTGTGAAACGTGGATAAGCCATGATGAACCAGGAAAAATGTGATGGAGACAGCGGGTCAAGGGAAACAGCGCCTGCACAAAAGATGCAGACCGCGTCACTTCGTTTTTCCAAGGGACACAAACGTATGTCTGGCGTGCATCTGCCATTCTTCCAAGTGCGTATTGTCTGCGAGTCTGTTGACTCTCAAAAAGAGAGCATGCTACTCTTGAGTAGTTGTTATCGCTGCCCTGCTCTCACATAATCTGGTTGATGTACACACTACGACATCTCGCATTCTCAAACGTAACCACCCGAAAGGAGGGATTGGCTTCAGCTACTTTTAGCAGCCATTCCTTGCATGCGCCACAGGGCGCGAGTGGATTGCGATCCATTGAATCCTCTTGATTCTCGATCGAATTGTCGTCGCAGGAATACGTGCGAGGTCGCTTGGGTTTGCGAGGAGACACGTAATTCGAGTTTGGTTCAGAATCCGAACGTGGACTCCGCTTGGTTGGCGTTGTGCCGATTGCCGCTGTCGACGCCTGCTGTGCCATCGACATGTCGCTTTGGGCTGAGTCCGGTGTCTCGTTGTGAACCTTCGCGACTGTCCCTTGGCCGCTGATTGTCGTCCCACTTTGGGTTGGCTGTAAGGCGATCGCGGTTGGCTTCGAATCAGTGACACTTGCAGTTGGGGATGGGCTGCCCAGCTCGGGACTGGCTCTTTTTGGTGGCGACAATGAGGACGCAATGCCAGCTGGTGTGGCTTGGTCTTGCCCACCGACGTTGCCTGCTCCGCTTGAAGTCGGAGCACCGAACGTTTCTTTGGGCGGACGCTTGGTCACTTGCACCAGCGGAATGTCGGCAAACAACGCCGAGGTGGCGGCGTTGGCACTTGCTGTTGAAGTTGGAGTTCCGGTTGTGCAACTACCGTTGCAGACCGCGGCATTGGATGGATGTGAAGTGGTGAATGTCGAGGTCGTTGTCGTTGCGACGGTCGTGTCGTTGGCTTTCTTGGGTCGATCCAGGTTGAGGCCCAGCACACCAATCATCTTCATGGATTTGCGTCGTAGCGTCGGATCCATCGCCAAAGCACTTCCAATGGCATTGCGTTCAGCACATAGCGATCCCGTCGGCATCGACACTTCACAATTCATGCCACGCACCACGACCAGTTTCTTCTTGCGCACCAGCTGCATTCCTTGACTTGTCGTTGTTGTAGCCAATGTCTCCACAGAAATGGTCTTGCCGTTGCTTGCAATCGACGATAAGGTGGGAGTTGAGCATTGGCCAGACCCTGTGGTGGCCGTTGCTGTAGTTGCACCTGTTGCCCCCACTGCACTGATGGGCACTTGTTCTTCCACTTCATTTTCAATTAACAGAATCGCCAGCACAGGTTTCCGGGACTTACGCAGCCAGAAACTCGCGACTTCGCCTTTGTCCACGGCCTCCAGAAACTCATCGCGAAACACGCGCATCTCCTTGATCAGCTTCTGGGTGAGCTTGTCGGCCTGTGGAAACGCCACACACGGCGATGCCTCAATGTTTTCAAACGAATGGAAATCTACATCGTCCATGGCCAATTTGCGTTCATGCCAAAAGGTCTTGAGCTGCCAAATGTGCAAATACGACGGGCGGTAGATGCGAAGCGACGCGTTCAACGCACTCAACCGCGCTGGAGTTCCATCGGTGTAGGCGATGGTCACATGGAAATGTGACTTCCAACTCTCGCCACAGCGAGCCACGACGGTTTCACGATGCGCTTCGATGCGTGGCCGCAATTCTCGTGTCATAAACTGCACGTTGTCGTCATATCTATTCCAGCGTTCGAACACACCGCATTCACGGTGTGTTAGTTCGATTGACTTCCCTGCAGAGCCATCGAGTATCACAGCACAAACCTGAAGATATTGGAGCCAGAGTGGACTTGAAACACTTCCATGTGGGGATAGTACTGATGAATGAACAGAGTGATTAGTTTGGCCGTGATCTCTGTGGAATTACCATGGATGGAATGCGACACATTGCGAGGAATGCCAGCACCGCTGATCAAGTACACGATTTGTTTGGAACTCTCGGATTGGAATTCTTTGAGCACTTGGATCCATTTCGGGAGAAGCAGAGCGATCAGTGGGAAATACACCGCCGTGATCATCACATGTTCCCATTTGTTTTCAATCTCTTGCACTACCTCTAGACCGCCGCGGATCTGAAAGTCTTGAATGTCGGTGACTGGGATACCGCACTGGTCCAACTTGAAACCGATCGGTGACTGGGTATCCTGGCATCTTGCTTTCCACACAAATGACCGTGAACGCTTTTTTGGATGTTCCGGCATGATATCCAGCAGACTCGGGTTCAGATGCGGCCCAAAAGCGTTGGCTGGAGTGGCAGCACTTGCTGCACCCGAGGTGAGCGGGCTTCTGGAACCATCGCTGTTTGGGGTGCTAGAGCCAACGAGCGAGAGCCTGGCACTGGACGCACGCAATTCTTCGACACGATCCATGATGACACGCGAGATTTGCTGAAAGAGACTGAATTTTGGCCGCGCCAGCACCGATTGAACGCCTCCTGCCTCATCCTTTCGAGTTGGACTGGAGGACGTCAAATTTGACGACCCAAACGCATTTTCAGCCGGAGAAAAAGCAGCTGAATGGTCTCCTCCTGGTTTGGGGAGCTCTTTCACGCGCGAAAGCTCGACGATCAAATCAGAATGGGAGATGTTGTGCACCAGAAACTCCATTTTGGATGGTGCACTTCAACTGGCTGACGTTGCGTGGAATTGTTTGGCGATGGTTCAGCTGTTCACACCTCTTTGTGTATTCCCAGGTTTTAGTGTCTGCCACAGCATATTCATTGTACCGTTAGATTGGTACACTCCCATGGAGCAAACCGCAAAAAGGCAGTGGATAAGAGTATCTTGTTTACCGTGAAGATTCCTTCTGTGAACACTGTGATGCGGATTGTACATCCATGGTGGGCGGCGAGCTACTTCACAATCTTTCCAGAGAAAGCAATCTTCAGGCCGGGGATGAGACTCTGGCAGGGTTTACCTCGACACACCATCGCATTGGGAGCCGCGAACCTCTTCATCGAGAGGATTGATCAACTTGAAAAGCCACGGCAAAGGTCACTGTGACCCACACACTTCACAAAGAAACCGCGAGCGACCTCGAGTTGTGCATCACTGGTGGAACTTACGAAAATGTTCTGAAGAACGACTACAGATGGGGCATCCAAACCACCATTTGTTATCGTTATTCATCGCATCAAGTACGTTCAAACATTACATCAACGATACCGTCGCTCATGCTAGAAGCGGCTGCAATCTGCTTGCTCAACAAATACGCGAGCCGTATGAATCGTCGCGTTATCTCACTGGATGAATGTAGAATAGCTGCGGGTTGCTCCCAACCTTTGCCTACATTCATGTCTTTTCTGGATCCTCTGAATTGCAGGAATCTGGACGTTCAAATGCTCAGCTTGTGAAGATCCAGCAATGCCTCGTACTCAATCAAATTGGTGGGCACTACTGTCATTGTTGAACTGACTGCTCCTGCGAGAGCAATCAACATGTGCTCTCCTTATTAAAACTCGTCCAATCAATCCAATGGGAAGTACCGAGACTCTGCGACCTGAGCAGCCAGCTTGTGACTCCTTGTCACAAGCTAAAACGAGACTATAGTATTCTCAAGCAAGATCATATGAGCGCCGTTGAACTCTTCGGTTGGCACACCAAGCAAGGCACTCTCATGTGCAGCGGACAGCTCACCGAGTTCAACAACGCTCAACCACTATTTGGTGTGTGCCACGTCCTTACTTGAATAGTGGCCCTTGTGGACCAATCAATGACCGTCAAGAGAGATCAAGATACAGTATTGAAGCGATATGTTTGTTTTGGATCCAGCACTGCTGAATCACCAACCACAAACGCAGACATCACCTACTGGTGGTGATGGCTCTTCGAAATCGCTGAATGGTGGCGATGCGTTCGACTTGGATTTCTCGCAGCTGTGACTTTGCGACAGAGAAGCCAGACAAACATGACAACTGCGCTTGTGACAGTTTTGGGGGGCTTTGGGTTGTTGCGTGATGCGCAATGCACAATGTACTCGCCAAAAACTGCAGTTTGATCCCCTGTCGTTTTCGTGTGAAAGCGGCAGAAACAACAAAGAAGCAGCATAACACTTCAGCAAAGCACATGCACTCTTTGTGGCCCTCACGAAGGCGATGTGCCTGCGTTTGGGCAATAGCAGCAAAAAAGCGAACAGGCAGTTGTCCCATATCCGATGGCTACATGCCCAGACGCTGTTCAGTACATTTACTGTAATGAGTTCCTCTCCAGTTTGACTGTCCGCGCTCTGTGTGTCACCTGCCAGCTTTGAAAGACCTCACATGACGCGCATGATGCGTCCAATCCGAATGAGACCATCCACGATCCAGAAAGAAAAGAAGCAACCAGAAATGCGCACAGCGGAACACATGGTGGAGAAAGAAAAAAGACTATGCGGAACCGTTTTAGCTCTCCCCGCGGTTCATCCGCTCCACAGAAAGCTTTTGAGTCTTTCCCTTGGTTCCATGATTTCTTGTCAGTTCGGCAAGGATACGGGCGACAGGGAACACTGGAAACTGGTGGCAGGAGCATTATGCAAGTTGAAGTTGCAGTGGCTGGCAACGCATTTTTGGCCACTGACGTGTGGAAGCGACCAGGGCACTTCAAGCAGGAGTGAATATGCATCATGCCGAACCATCACGACATCACCCAAGCTTGGAGACTTCCCACTCTGCCATCACGATGCGCACATGCCACCTGGACAAATGTGTTGGAGCAGGTGGCGACACATGAGTGGCTGGAAACAAAAAGAAAGCAAGCATTCTGCTCACAACAAAAGCAGGGGAATGGCTGGAATGCGAGCGAATGCCAACGCATTCTTACAGTTTTCCTTTCTCGGAGGAATAGCTGCGCGTTTCTCGCCCTCGTTTCAGCCTCTTGTCTTGCCTTGTTCTGGGACAACCAAATTAACGAACCAAAGACACGTCTGGAAAATTCACTGATGAGAGCACACGCGCACTCTTGAACTTGTAGTGGCATCATTTGGGGTCCTATAGTTGTGCGTAGCTCACTCTTGAACTTGGTGCCAACCGCGAGAATCCCAAAAGCCAAAGAGTTCTCATCAATCTTGTGCGTCCGTCCCGTCGATAAACAAGTACAAAGATATCCGCAATTGATTGTGCGATTTTGTAGTAACCGTCGAATCCTTCTTCTTTGTGACTTCACTGTGGGCGGTGTGCTGTGCTTCTTTGGGCCAAAGTCCTTGGCATATCGGCTTTGCGCAATTGTGCCATCATCAAAATTTAGTGGATTGTGGGTACCTACCGCGTGTGGTGCATTTGCTGGGATTGGCACGTTGCTTTCTAGGTGGGTTGACTGTTTATGTGATACTCTCCCTCGTGACCATCTCAGATCTCTCCCCAAAACCCGAAAAATCCATCCGTCCCAAGCCGCGATCGTTTTTGCTTTGCGCAATTGAGCTGAGTGCTTCTCGAGTTTTCCAAGCCCATTGATTCTTCAGTCAAAGAGTTAGCGTGCAAGTCCAGCTTTCAAAGCGAGTTCACTATTGATTCTGATCCAACCACTTGGACGCCTCTGGTTCGCTGGTAAAAATACTTCTTCTTGGCGTTTTTGGTTTTGGCAACTGCAAGTGCAAGTCTCCAAGCATTTCCATTTTTAGTCACCGCGGTTTTCAGCTTTTGAGTCTTTTGGCTTTATAGAGTTGAGGCCATTCTCCATCCATCGCGAGCCTGATCCAATCCAGAGAAGAGAATCTGCGCCACTGTACCTACCGTCACGAGTCATACCCTCAACAACCTCTAACGAAATCACAGGAAACCAAAGAAAGAAGCGCACCAGACCCAAGCCAAAAGGAAAGGGGCAACAATACAAAGAAAGAAAAGTGAAACGCCAATTTTGCTCCACAGCAACTTCAACCACAGCACCAACGTGTCCAGGCTGTAGGATTGGAAACTGGGGAAATCGGGGCACGCTGGACGTTGATACTGTATCCCGTACCGTACACTGTACAGAACTGAAAATCTCCCAAACGTTTTTTGCGGCTTCTCCCAACTTGAGCATTTTGGGCTGTTTGGGGGCTTACCGTGTTTTCCAGAGTTCCAAAAACATCCAATTAGAGAGAAGACAATGACGATGACGCTTGAGCGAAAAGACCCGCGAGAAGAACAGCACGAAGAAGAACAACAACAGCAAGTTTGCATGAGGATGGGTTTGATGTCACTTGACCCCGCACCCGCCAAAGAGAGAGAGCACTCCATGAGTTCTCCAGGTTTGCTGTTGCCGTTGCCGCTGACCGTGCCCGTCTCGGACAACGACAACACGAACGCGTGGGGTTGGTTTGATGAGATGGACGAAGACCAAGACCACAACGACAACAATTACAACGACTTCAACGACGACGACGACGCCATGACCGATTGTTGCTGGCGCTCTTCCTTGTCTTCGTCCTGTGTGAGCACACCATTGTCGTCTTCTTCAGCACTGACCTCTCCATGTATGAGCAAGAAAGAACTGGTCGAGATCTCCAGTGGTGTGAATGCCACTACCTGTGAATTTGTGGACCCAATGGAAGAGAATCTCAAAACATTCCCGCCGCTGCGACCCAACATTGATCCGTCCTACAGCGACAGTCCAATCCGATGGTTCCATCAGCTCTCTCCTAAATCTCATGTGAGTGCGACCATCAGCGTGGTGGCGTTCCGCATTGTGGAGGATTGCAATTCTTTTTTGACGCCATTGACTAGCGAAGCCCACGCCGAGTTTTGTATCGTGTTGGAATTGGGACCGTGGCGATTGTGTCGCTGGAAACGATCCTCGGCCATTGATCGCTTTGTGGTCAGTTCATTGGACCCTGAAGACTTTGAGAGCACTTGCCAGGCCTGGAAGAACATTTCTTCCATGTGTCGGTGGTTCAATCGTCTGGAAATCGACTACTTGCGTCGCAAATGCATGCTGTTGCATGAATTCCTGCAAGTTTTCCTGTACGAATGCTCCACTGCGCATCCACTCGCAATGTTACTCGAATGCTGAGCAAGACCAGCCCCCTCTCGTTGAAGACACCATTTTTCAAAAGGTTCTGTGTGGCTACTGCATGAGAACTATCTGTTTGTCCCATTTGCTTCTTCGCTCGTTGGAGCAGAGACCAAGAGAGCTGCGCTTTTCTGTTTGGATCGATCGCTTCTATCTCTTGCTCCATATTTTAATAATTAAGAATGAATATAGATGCGCGGCTGGTTGAGGATCTTGTTGGTCTGGCATCGCTCTTGCTGCACCATCCATTCAGCACTGCTGGTTTCAGTGTCTCCCAGCCTCACCGTTGAGCGTTCAGCGAGTCAGTTGGACGGTGAATGTGGAAACGCTACTGTACCGTGGATCGGTTGGATTAGAACGAGAAGAATGGACAGAGAATCCAGCAACTGGTAGGACTATGGAGGTTTCTTCCATGGCAAACTCCTTAAGAATTGAAACGCCGACTCTATTGTTCTTCTATCGCTATCACCAACATGCTGTTTTTCATTTTCCTTTCCTACCCAGTTGTGTGGCGCCATTGGGCTGGAAAGTCGCCAAACGAATGCAACGGCACCAGCACTGGCTTGGAATTTGGAGCCGTCGAAGAGAAGCCAGACACGCGAGAAGACATTTGATCTTGGTGTTGATCCGGATCTAGATCCGATTGTGGCCGCGTCAGACTCGCAGGATGCCACAGACATTCGGCACTGGATGAGCCCCGTGAAGCGGCATCATCATTGCTGGGTCGTCCATTTGCATCTCCGCTGACTCCACTGACAGCCGGACTGAAGAGAGAGTTTATCAAGGCTGCCTCCGTTGTGTTCTCGCGTCGACTACGTCGCGTGTACAACACACCAAAGATGACAGCCAGCAACACCAGCGATGCAACCAAACAGCAAACGAGAGGCAGTGGCCATGAGCCATCACTATTGCTGCCAGCAGCGATCGCGTGAGGAGAGGATCCACTACCCGCATTGATTGCTTGGTGGGATGCACCAGCTCTGTTGGCGCGAAGCGAACTGAAAGCCACGGAGCCAGAGCCACTACTATCGCTGCCATCATGACTATTGTCTCGGCTGCTATGGGTGGAGGTGTGCTTCATATTGCTGATGGCTATTCAGTCGCTTGGTTCTCGCCGCTTGACTCGCTCTTGTCCAAGAGAGATCTGAAAGAGGACTTTGCATTTGTGGTTTTATCTTCTGTATGTTCACAAACGCGTTCGACTCTTTTTTATCCTCCTGACAAGTGAATTTTTGGACTCGGGACGCACTCAAGTGGGTACACAAGTGGACAATCCGGCAAAGATCCTTTGTGACCATTCTCCATAAGATGGCTTGACGAGGCCATTTTAAACTTGTGCTTTTGGGGTAGGACAGTAAGAAGTGGTGAGCGTTCATACGCAGTGAAAAGCACTGCTGTCGCGTGGTCCCCACGAATCCGTGCTCCGCCTCAAAGCGAGGAGCGTGGCCGGAAGCTTCTCATCATGACCTTGGCTGCTTGCTATCGATGATGAGATACTCGGGAATGTTGCGCGAACACCACAGAAAGCTGCTCGGAACCGAGTGCGACAAGTGGGCCAGGTACTGAGTGCCAAAGGAGCTGGCGTTTGTCTTTTTCGTTCATCGTGGAGTATCTTGTGAGCAAAGGAAGTGCTGACTGCCACGTTGCTTCTGAAGTTCTTGGTAGGTTTCCGCATGTGTTCGATCGTCATCGCAAGAGCTATGTGCTGCGAATCTCAATCGTTGAGTTCTCTGCAAACATATCGTGATTTGATGTCGTTGCGGAGTCTGGAACTAAACAAGAACTCGTTTGGTCAAGTGATTCCTTGGATGGGCTAAAGTGGAAGCGAATGCTGACCCTGTAGACACTTTTGTTGAATGCACCAAAAAGACATCAAGACAACACGACAGACGATGATGTGGCAGAACGCGACAACCCTGTGGATCCTTTTGTGTCGAGATCCAACTTCTTTTCAGACTCAATTCAATTGGTGGTACATTTCATTGCTTCTTAAGCCTTGGGAGCGGCTTTTTTCTTTTTGCCACGTGGCAATTTGACTCCTAACGCGCGTTCTAACTTGCCAATAATTTGGCCATTAGGGATAGCCTTGCCAGATTCGTATTCAGCAATTACTTGGGGCTTTTCGTTAATCGCCGTGGCCAATTGCTTTTGGGTCATTTTCTTGTCGCCACGCGCCTTTTGAAGCGCCTGCGAGAGACTGCGGTCCACAGCATCGTCTATTATTGCATGAAGGAGCATTCAGAGAAGTCAGCCATCAGGGCAATACTCTCACGACCAAAGCGGGAGTCTCTGCCACGTACGCTTGAAGCTGTCCACGTCTTCCTCCAACTTGCGCATGTTCACGTTGGCGTTCGAATGGGAGGACTTGTTTGTACCTGCCATATCTATAATCAATCATATCGACACCATCAAAACACAGTTGTGAGTCAATCGCCTTCGTGAGCGGCATGTCACTCAAGAGGAGGGAGGGGAAAGCATCCCAAGCACTCACGTTTAGTTTCGGTGATCACGTCGCCCGTACGACGCGCGCGGTTGAGCTCAACACGCTTTACAGAAGCAGAGGCTGGACCTTTGCTGCCCCATCCGGCCGTGCTCCAGTCCTGGCCCTGCGAGAAACTGCTTTGCTTGCTCATTGTTGCTCTCTCTTCTTACGATTTGCTGCTTGGCGCCTGATGTGTTTGACGTGCTGCGATTGCAATTGTGTGTGATGTGGTGGCCCACACACCAAACACACACATTACCTCTGGTACCAAAAGCTGAACAACCATTTAGTACCAATCGTTTTATTCAGCTGGTGGGAACCAGACAGAACATTCCGGAAAAAATAGGCATGAGACATGGGTGTGAGTGATGGTCTTGGGTCATTTGGTTTCCGTTTGGTTTTGAGGAGACAGTAAAAAACGAATTGTTGGATATCACTTACTCGTCCAATAGTTTGAAACAGTTTCGTACAATGGCTTGCTACTAAAACCACACTTGGTACCGTAGGTTAATACCAAAAAGGATTTGGTAGCAAGACAAACCCCCATGGAAATGGCAATGGATCACTGCGCAGTTGAGAAACAAGGTCAGGAGACACAGGTACGCAATTCGCGGTGCTCAACCATCATCACTAGGATGGAAAGATGCTCTCAACCACTTTCATCGGCCATAAGGTGGGGTCAAATCGGCCGTGCTGCGAATCGCACCTGTGCTAGGTTTGGGTGCTCTGGTGGGTGCCTTCTACAATCACCGGCAATGACATCCACGTTTATCGGTGCCACGACCTTCTTGAAGATGGTCGTGCTTCTATTCCACTGCTTCCATGCAATCCATCCACTATGCCGAAGTCTTTTGGCCAGGAGCTTTGGCGAGCCAAGGTGCTCCAGTCTTGGCTCTACAACGAACTACATGTGTGTGGTCATACGCTGTTGCTTGATCTCGGAGAGTTCCGTCCATACTAGTCAGGACAGACAGAGATGCTTTGTTGGGTTTACCTTTATGTTGTTGGCTGCTGATTTGACGAGAATAACGACCAGGAGTGTACGGAGTGGCTAGTACCAGAGCAATGGTTGCAACCTTTCGAGTTGAAGCAGTCACAACTCAAACACTGAAACGACTTGGTGTGATGTGCGTGCGCATCAACTGCGGCGAAAAGCTACCATTGCTTGATGATGTCGTGCATTTATCCGACGCCCCTGTTCAATGAGTTAGTTGATCGGGGACAACCACATCGATACGATCGGGAGCGATTTCCGATTGATCGCTTCCGCCACGATCCGCGTTTGTGGAGACCTCAACGCCAAGCTCAATCCACCGTCGTGAGCGACACCACAATTGACTGGCCGCCGCGGTGTCTTCACGCGGCTCGTCGTAGAGAGGTCGGCTGGATTTCGCCAAGCAAATCAAAGAGTCGTATCCCCTCCATACCTCATCGATAGACCATTGCGCAATGCATCATGAAACCAAACACCTCTGGACCACATCTACCATCCGCGTCTATTGCTTGCACTCAGCCATTCACTTGATGGTAGTATAAAATCTCACGGGTGCGATACACGATCAAGCTCCACACCAAAAAATTGTATACATCTTCATATACACAGCACTCCTACACCTACCCCTGATTCCTCGTTGCAGCCCGCTGTCCCGAAGCTTCTCGTTGCTTGGTGATCTCTCGCTTGAGTTGGCGCAACTGGTAGTGCACCATCATGCTTTCGGGGCGTTCGTCCACGTCAGGTGCCAGACATTGCCGCGCGATTTCAAGCACTTTGGACGGACAGTCGTCGCAGAAAGTCGGCATCCACTGGCTGGTCAGCTTCTCTGATTCACCTGCCATCTTGCTGGGCTCTTGACATGTGTCGAGTTCAGCCAGCAACACACCAAACGCGTACACATCAACCTTAACGCTCATGGGTTCGCCGCGAAGCACTTCTGGAGCGGTCCACGCCGTGGCACAGGCGTTGGTGCCATCAGGTTCCACATGGCGTGGTTTTCGTGCCACGCGACGCACTTTGACCTGGTACGACGCGTTGAAGAACACGTGTTGTGCCCGCAGATCACCATGGCACAGCGGTGTCTCCAGCGAGTGCAGATACACCATGGCCTCGGCGACTTCAATGGCGATCGACAGTTTGCCGCGCAACGGCCGCACGCTCTGAAACCATCGGAATTGCTGCTGGTCGCGCGGTTTGCTCTGCTGGGACGCCAACAAGTCGGCCAGATTGCCATTGGGCAAATACTCCAACACCATCGCAAGGTCCTGTACGTCGTCGGTCCAGATCAGCCCAAGCAATTTGGCAATGTTGGGGTGGTCCAGTTGCACGTCAATGCGGATGTTGTCCACAAACTGGTCCAAGTTACTGCTGCTACTGCTGCTGCTGCTGTTGCTGCTGTCCGTTAACGCCGAAGCGTCGCCCGTGAATTGCTTGAGCACCACTTGGCGATTGCCGAATGTCGCCAAATACACCGTGGCACATGCGTCTCGTGCCAATTCTTTGGAGACCACGATGTCTTTTTTGTCAATGCGTAGCGCCCACACGTCTTCGTTGTCTTCCAGATCGGGTGGCAATACACTGAGCTCCATGTCCGACTGTGGCGGCATCTCTTGACTGGAATCGCTCCGCTGGCGGTCCGAGTGGATGTCGTCTTGGAGCATGACCACGTGTTCGCCGCTGCTGTTGTTGCGGTCCTCGCTTTCCTCGGGTTCTCGAGGCGCGGATGTGCTTCCTGCCGACTTGCTGATGCGTCGACGCGAGGAACGGTTGGTGCTGGATTTGCGCTCGCGCGCGCGTTGGTGGCACGCCAACGCCACACCGACCATCGCGATCAGCGCCATGCCCAGTGTGATGGGAAGGATAATGGTGTTGACTGGGTAGTTTCCACAAAGAACACGTGAGCCCTCGACCTCTTTGTGCGATCTCGGCAGCAATGGCCAAGTGAGTACCTGGCAACTTGTCGACCACGATGGTGTTCTTGGTGACACCTGCACAGCACCAACACGCGACACGGCAGCCAGACTCAGTCGCTCGGGCAACTTATCAAGACCTTTGAACGGGTTCAACTCACTCTGCGTCACGCACACTTGGATTTGATCCCACACTTTCCGCGGCGAAGTATGCGTTGGACAACTTGGGGCTTGGAAGAGACTGTCCGGGACATGGAGCTCGGTCAACTTCTCCAGGATCGTCAGGTCGGATTCACGGATCACAAAGGTCTCCAAAGGGTTGTCTCGAAGATCGCTATGGTCGTATCACAAGCAACGATGAGAGAGTCGGTGGCTGGCATGCGTGTTTGGCCGCCCGCAGCAGGTTCTCAAGCTGATCTCGGTTCTCCGGTACACTTACAGTGTCTGCAGACTCTTTGGAAACGCGACGTTCTGGATGCTTGTGAGCGCATTCATGGAGAGATCGCTGTCATCGACAAAAAGACCCAGACTGAGATCATCTCGTTGCCCATCAATCAGTCTGTCCACTGGGGAGGCCAAGAGTTACATGGATTGAAGCGCCGAGTCGGTCCAGTTGAGTTCGGCGAGTTCTGTGATGCCATTGCCACTCGCATATCTAACGTCATCCCACCAGAATCAGTGCCCACCAACAGACAACAAACCCTTTCAAGCGCAGCACTCAACAGCGTCCTCAAGTTGCGCGGCGGATCGAAATTGGTCCAGTTGACGAGCCGGTTGCGGGACAGATCACTTGGGTTCATAGACCGACAAGAGGACCACGTTAGTGATTGATCAGACCGCGGACAAGTCCAAGGACAAAGAGCCCACCACCACCACCAGCACGTACAGTTGGGTGACACTTGGTGGCAATTGCAAGTTGTCAAAGGATTGCAAGCGGCAAAGGGACGCATTGACTTGTGTCAACTGCTGGGACGCACCGACAAACAGCGAGGCGATGGTCGTGTTGAAGAGATTGCTAGAAAGCAGAGAACGGCCGGCGGGTGAGTTTCGTGATAGCGCGCTTCACGAGTGACAAGCAGCGAGCCACACACACGTACAGGGACACGAGTTGACTGCGTTGATCGTCGATCAGAAACGAGTTAATTGGATTCCCTGCCAGTGTCCTGTTTTTTGTTTGTTTGTTTGTGTTAACACACAAGAATCGCGTTGAGCGCGGGTCATTGAATCACAAGAGCAAATCAGTGGCCTTGTTCACGCACATGGTGTTGACTTTCCATCCTGAAGAAAGCACCACGTCCTGATACGAGCGTAGCGAATTGAACGACAGGTCGCTGTTAAATGAATCCCACAAGGCGGTCAGGTCGCTTGGTTTGGTGTGTGAGTGCTTGTGGTTTTGTTTTGTCAACTCAACACTCACAGGAATTGGAGGTTCGTGCATCCGTTGAGACACAGCTCGGAGTCGTTGAAGCGTTGAAGGTGGTTGAAGCTTAGATCACTGTGCGCGCGTCAACACCAGTTTGTCAGTCCCTTGTGATCGCTCGGTCGCCACACCGCTTCACTTACATGGAACGGATGCCTCGATCGGATACTTCGTGGTCGTTGAACAGCACTTCGATGCCTGCCAATTGCAGATGGCTCGCGTTCAGCAGTGGCGCCAACTCCTTCACCTCTGTCGCGTCAATCACACTTGGGATCGCGATGGACGGACGACCCACGCAACGAGGGCGTCTGGGTGCTTTGGGCTTTTGGTTCTTGAGGAACGCCGTGAGGTTGAGAACCGGCGCCGTCTGCATCGCCGCCTCTGCGAGGACAAGTGCCGACTTGTTGTGGTTGGCGGTTGCAACGCCGACCACACAGGCCCAGCCGATGGCCATGGCGTTGTGGGCATCCGAGAGGTTCAGGCAATTCCTCGAGAGAAGTCGAGCCTTTGGGCAGCTTCCATTGTACACTACATCCGGTCGCAGCAAGGTCTTGACGATGGCCAGGCGTGCAACGACTTCTTGCGGGTCTTTCACGCCCACAAAGAAGTCGACCGACGCCATCGGCAACAACGTCAGATTGCCGTTGATCGTAGCATTCGCAGTTGTATTCATGACAGATCGCGGCTTGTTGTTGTTGTTGAGGGCTGCAGTGGTGGAAGTGGTGTTGTCGTCATCGTTCATCTGGTGCTTCAGGTAGGTGGACCTAGACGAAGACTTGGACTTTTGCCGAACGGGCGATGTAGCTACTGCTGCTGCTTCTTCTTTAGAGGATGGCGAGTGCACTCGACCAAGCAGACCCACTGACGACGACGACGACGACGACGAAGAAGAAGAAGAAGAAGAAGTCCATTTGTTGAGAGAAGACAATGACGTCGGCTGCGCCGTGGACTTGCGTTGATGTCGAATGCGGATGTGCATCTGACTGGTTGCACTCGCGGTGGACACCATTAGGCATTCCATCAAGAGACTCACCACCACCAGTAGAGGCAGCGCAAGCGATCGCTTCTTGTGCAACAGCAGCATTTCTTGTGTCCTCTTGTTGTTGTTGTTGTTGTTGTTGTCCGCAGTTGCGTTGCGCCGTTTCCTTCTGCCTCCCACTTGGACCTTTTGGGACCTGATTTGGCCCAATGGATACATACCACCCACCAACAAGATTGAAATCATTCGATGAACGAAAATGTTATGTGCATCTAATAGCAGGAAGATATAGACAGTGGCACAGAACAAACACGATGGATGAACACCCCACACGTCGCTTTGGACCTTTTGGTTGAGACTTCTATCAGAAGAAGATGCACACAAAGGCAGCAACCAGCCATGACAGCAAACCGTCGGCGGCGCTGTGGCTTCCACTGCCATGTCCTGACAGACCGGGGCTCTATGGCTGTGTGGCGTCGATGGTGTCGCCCCAGGAGGTGACTTGGTGTTTCGCCCCTGGGACTACGTCCACGCTGGTGGCATCGTCGTCGTCGTCTTCCTCGTCGCCCAATGGCAAACAGACCAGTGCCATGACGCGGACGGGATCGACATGGCGCGAAAAAGACAATGGCACGTGCCACCAAGTGGCTCCGGTGGTGCTTAGCAACGAGGAAATGGCACGGCCCGTGCAACAGGATGGCACGGAGCTGCGAGCTGATGAAGTCCACTGGATCCCATGCAATCAAAGTCAACTGTAAGTGTTAGAGCGCGTTCGATCGACGACAGTGCCGTGCAGTTGCTTCCAGCAACCAACCCCCATGGAATGGAATGGAATGATGCAATGCAGGTCGCTTCGTGGGGAAAACATCAGTTTGGTACAGTTGACGCAGGACTTGCGGGCGTGTCAACTGCAGACTCTGTGAGTTGGAACCATTTGGGTCTGCTTTGGATGATTTCAAGCTTGCACCAATGGAAGAAAACGGATTTGTTACGAGATGAACAGCCTGTTGAACTCCAATCGACTCTGCAGCTTTGATGAGCTGCAACTTCCGACCAGTGTCACGACCTTGTACGTTGCCGCTTGGTTCCACGACTACCCCCCCCCCCCGACCTGACCTGACCTGACCTGCTCGGTTGACCTGACGTGATCTCTTGGCGTGGGTTGATTGCCATTGTGTAGGAACCTTAACGGCAATCGCTTTGAACAAGTGACCATCAACGAATCCTTCAGCAGTCTACGCAACCTGTGAGACCAACAGCCATCCCCCGACTCGTGTTGACGTGGCCTACCTAAAGGACTCACTCGTATGGCTAACCTCGTGGTGTTTGGCGTAAAACCACACGACAGTTCGCTGGTGGACAACCCAATCTCGCAATTTGATGCGCACTTGAGTTCTCTCCAATCGCTTGTGCTGACGGGAACCAACTTGGTCAGCATCGACAGTTCCCATCTGCGACTTCCACCCACCTTACAGACACTGTGAGTGCCTTTGGAGTTCTCGTCGCCTTCTCAAGAGAGAGATGGAGGGAGAGAGAGAGAGAGAGAAGATCTGATGGGTTGGATGCTTTCGTTGGTTGTCAGAGAGATCTCCAAGATCCAATTTCCGACGTTGAAGAACTTTGTGGCGCCCACGGGTCTGCTCGAATTGTACGTTACACCCCGTTCATGACTCGTTTGGTGCGGTCGAGCAGCGGGTACTGATGCATCAGGATGCGCCCTGCACAGTCGCGTCACCTCGTCGACGCTTCAACAACTCCAGAGTTGTGACTTTGGGCCGCAGACGACACGCATGTGAGTGGGTCTCATGGGCTTGCTGCTGTGTGTGGCTGCTCGACTTATCTTCTTGCCAGGATCTGACACGGTTGTTGATGCCCATGACAGCATTCTGGCCAACAACCTGATCAATGAGATCCGTGGAGTGCGGTTCCCGCGGTCTCTCAAGACCTTGTAAGTTGATGCCTTGTAAGAGGATCAGTAGGTCCAGGTCGTCCAGAGGAGAGGTTTGTCAACCTCACACGCGTTGGTGCTGTTGTTGTGTGGTGGTATCTCTCGGATAGGGACCTGACCAAGAGCAATGTCAGCATGTTTGAGATTCGCCACGCCGACGTGCCCACGTTCCAACAAATCGACGAGTTTTCCATTGGAACAGGACGATCCAACGGCAATTTCCGTGGCACACAAGTCGCTTCTTCCTGCGATTCGCCAGCGGTCCTGGCGTCGGTGATCATCGGCGATCAGAACGTCAGTTTATGTGTCCTGGATGACAACTCGTTTGAGTCCAAGTACTTCCCAGCCAAAGGCAGTGACGACAATATCCCGACAAACTCGACTTCGTCTGTCTGGATCGCCTCGACGGGCGGTATCTGGCTCATGATCGCTGGTGGAGTGATGCTGGTGCTGGCCGTCGTCTCGTTTGGATGGGTCTGCCATCGAAGACGGCGTGCCAAGGCCCAATCGCTGCAGTTTGATGATCTCAGTATGGCTGGCGATGGCGACACGGAGGGCATGGAGGATGACACCATGTCCTCGTCGACCACGCGGTCCTTGCACCTCAAGCTCGCCGACATCCGTAGTGACGAGGCCATGGCCCAATTCCGCATTCCCCAGAGCCAATTGATCAAGCAACGCGTGCTTTCGAGCGGTGCGTTTGGCATCGTGTACGTCGCCACATGGCAGTCCAATCCACGGCATCGTCATGACCAAAAAGTCGTCATCAAGCAACTAGTGGCCGAAAAATGCCGCAAGCATACCGCCATCCAGCAGTTTTGCGACGAGATTCGACTCTGCAGCAAGCTCAATCACCCGAAAATCGTGTCGTTCTTGGGCATCTCGTTCTCAACGTTGTTTGATCTCGCGATGGTCTTGGAGTTTATGACCAAAGGCGACTTGCAGACCTTTTTGTATGCTCACCAGTCGTCGTCTCCGTCGTCGCAACCCTCCAGCGCCACCACCGTTGACCTGCAACCTGAACAGAGCTTGACTTGGACCAACCAACTCATCTCCAAGGGGATGTTCTTTTCGACGCGCAGCAGCAGCCGACCCACCAAACTGCAGTTTGCCATTGACGTAGCCGAAGCGCTGCGGTTCATTCACGAAAGCTTTGAGCGACCAGTGGTGCATCGCGATGTCAAGGCGAAAAACGTGCTGTTGACGGACAAATTGGACGCCAAACTCAGTGATTTTGGCGTGAGTCGACGCATGGGCACGACGATGACGGCCGAAGTCGGCACCGTGGCCTGGATTGCCCCTGAAGTGATACGAGGCGACACGTACAGTGAGAAAGCCGACATTTACTCGTTTGGCGTGCTTCTGTCCGAGTTGGACACTTGTGAGCCGCCATATTTGCATCGCGTTGACGTTGATGACGATGGCCAAGTAGCCGAGGACGCGTTGGCATCTGGAGCATGGACCAGTTCGAGCAGTCCATTGTCCAGCGCGAGGCTGGCGATTCTAGTGATTGACAACAAGATCCGTCCGGCATTTCGAGACGATTGTCCGTCCGAGGTTCGACAACTCGCGATGGAGTGTCTGAGTTTTGAGTCCCAAGAGAGACCAACTGCCAAGATGTTGCTAGAGCGACTGGAGGAGTTTCAGACACGGTCACTGTCGTCGTCTGGGTAGCGCAGTCTTTTCAATGGCTGCTGTGATGCAAGGTTGATGGTCGTAGTGCATGGACGACTCATTAGAAAGCTTAGCAAGTGTCTGTTCATCAAATCAACGCGTGTTCAAATATACAAAAGCCAGACGGCGGGGGGGGGGGGGGGATTAGTTGTGGGCGAGTTATTGCGCTAATGACACCAAGCCATATGGTCAATGTGGTTTCACTGTTGGTGATCTCGCATGGCGGTGCGCATTGGATTGTGTGACCGCGTGATTCAAGAACACACCCCGTTTGGGTTGCCAACCTGGTGGTGCATGATGGGTTATTCACGATGAACACTTGGAACTGCCGCATCTCGTGGTGCTCGCCACTCTGGGCATTGGCAAGACGTCGTTCGTCCATGTGTTGATGCCATTTCTGGCGCGACATGGAGCCATGTTGGTCTGCCAGACCCGCGGCTCACCACGAGTCGAGTTGAATTGTTCACCCGCGAGCAGGTGGTCAGCATTCCATGATGTACGTGACTGTGGAAGCGAACATGGTCAAACTTTGTATTGCGCGGCGGGGGCGGCATCGCGCCAGTACGCAACGGCGATCGCCGACCAACAGTTGTTGCTGGAAGAATCACTGCGCAGTGTCTGCCTCGAGTGGCTGGCTGCAAAGTCCCTGGGGGTGTTCTTGCATACAAAGAGGAGCACGTGGCACACGCATTAATTCACGTTGTCGTCACACAGGAGTTTGCCAGCGATCGCTTGGTGTTTGCATGGGACCATGTGCACCAACGGGTTTACCAACAGCTGCGTGCAATCGAGATGCAAAAGGTCCTGCAAGTCATGGAGAGCTCGGAACGAAACGTCGTCTTCTTGTGCAGTTCTTGGCGGTCACCTACTTGATTGGCATGCACACGCGGACTTGGTGAAAGTAGAAGGCGAGTCTCGAGCTCCTGACTTGGCGGATGCCGCGTAGCACACATGGATTGAGAAGCAGAGAAGCTCTTAGGATGGGAACTCTTCCGATAGAAGTCGCATTTTGTAGCTTCCTGCCTACACGTCTGGCATACGCGTGGTCCGCTCGGTTCGCGTGGATCTCCACTCGCACATCATCAGCCTCCACGCTGGCAGTCGGCTCAGAAGTTGCAACAAACTCTGTCAAAACGGTTGGTTCTCGCACAACGCTTCGAGTCGTTGAAGGCGTTTGGCCATTTCGGCCATTTGATCGCTTTGGCGCTGCAGCAAACGATTCTGGGAGGACAGTTTCCATGCGAATTGGATTTGACTCGCTTTGGCGTCGCGTTGCATCGTCTGAAGTTGGTCCCAGAGCACACTCACGGCACGTTCGAGCACATAGCAAGTCTGCTCCAGCTCCTGGATCCTCGCGAATGAACTCGCTTGCAGTTGGCTTGCGCTGACGGTCGTCTGGTGTTGTTGTCGTCGTCTTCGTCTCGCTTTTCTCTGGCGCCACCAGCGTTGAATGATGCGAACGCTTTGGTCCGCCGACTTGTGGGAGAACTTGGAGATCCCGTGTGACCGCCACCGTCGGATCCATTGGCGACGACGATACCAGCGCTGAACTCGCTGGGCCGCGCGAAGCCTCACGATTTGTTCTCGTTTGATCCAGACGTTGACGTATTTGCGCATTTGGTGCACTTGTTGCTCCACGACCAACAACTTGCTAAGCACAACGTCATAACTGCGGTTGCTCTTGTCGCTATCGAGGCGCAGGTTCATCTCGCCGGAGGTGGTGGGTCCCATGAACGCTTCTGGCGCTTGGTGACCATCCAAAGGAGAAGAAGAAGGTGCGTCGTTGCCACCTGCCCTGGCGAGTCGTTGCATCTGCATTTGCTTCCACATTTCGAGTTTGGCTTGTTTGGAAAGCGGCTCCTTGGACGGAAAACTCGACGCTTTGGCAAGGCCAGCAACGGGTTTCGCTTCGGTGGACCCTGCTGCGCTACCGCTGCATTCAGGAGATGGCGATGGCGATGGCGTAAAAGATGGCGCCAGGTTTGCTGACGCTGGTGAGGCTGATGGTTCTACCGACAGATCCTGTTGGGTTAGAGGAGTATCGTCGGCCGCAACAGACCCCACGGGCTCAGGCACTTGTACAGAAACTGCTTGCGAACGACCAATTTGTTGGAAGCGAGCTGCCACAGCCATGAGCGATGTCAAGAGCTGGTGCTCTTGGTCATGGGCAGCCGCGTGACGCATCTCATCGATCCACTCATTGGTGACCAACTGTGTCAACTCTTGGGCTCGTTGTTCTTCGACATGGCACGAATTGGTGAAGAAGACGGCCATCACAAACTGCAGCATCATGCCGACATCATGGTTCGAAGCAGCGTGAGCAAGTTGTGAAACGGGCACTGGCGCATTAAGCGCCTTGAGCTGCCACCAGATGGGGTTTTGCGCAAAGGCAAAGGCCTCCAGTTGGTTGCAAAGCGTTGAGAGATGCAACACGCCACTGAGCTGGTCGACCGCGTTGTTGGTGACAAAGAGTTCGCTCAGAGTGGACGGAAACAGCTCATGCAGCCACGCCGTCGGCAACGCTCCTAGATGGTTCCAAGACAAGTCGAGGCACTGGCATCCTCATATTTCTGAGACGGCAGAGCAAGGATGGACGGAATCTCCAAGGTGTCGTGGTCTCACCTGCAAACACTGCAGTCGCTGCAGCTTGGGCCATCGATGCAGACGGTTTCTCGCGACGTTGAGTTCTCGGAGCTGCGATTTATCGCATTCCGCCAACGCGTCGACGGCGTCCAATTGGTTCTGGGAGATGTCGAGGACGCGTAGGCGCGTCAACAAGTGGACCAGCGGATCGACGCTGACGAGTTGTGTGTCGACGAGAAGAAGCGTTTCGACCAGTTGGAGTTGGTCCAAAGCAGTCAGTTGGGCGAGGTGAAGCCGTGTATGGGAGAGATCCACCTATGGATGACAGAATTCACAGTCATACAACCCATATGCCTGCGTTGCCATGCCAGAACAAGGACGTCGTCACCGTAAGCACATGCTCAAAGGAACGAGGAGATAGCGGTAGTTGGTGCAGTGTTTCAACACTTGGTGCTTCCGCTTGCAGCTCTTCTTCTTGTTCCGCTTGAGTTGCGGCAGGGTCATGGCACCACCGCCGCATTGAGATCTTGAAGAGACGTGGCACGACCTTTCAAGATCCTCCTATACCGTATTGACTGGGTTAATTACGTCGCGGTTTCAGCTCATACTGTACCGGTTTAATACGGTACTCGATGGAAGTCAGGGTTGCAGTATACGAAGTCCATGTATCCGGCTCATCCACCTCTCTTTGGCGAATGGGTACACGCCTGGTGTATCAGGCGTGTAGCTTCACTGATGTACTATATAGTACACCATTGAAGCTACACGCCACACGCGAGACAGCGATGATGTACTATATAGTACATCACCGCTGTCTCTAAGGGAGTCTAGGGGTACGCTAGATGCTTTTTTATGCAAAGGAGGAGCGGACGATAAGCGGACGAAAGTGGCATTGTTGATGTTAAAAATGATGAGAATACTTCGAAGTATTAATCTCGACTACGACTGATTTGCTAAATATTT
Organism: Paralagenidium karlingii; assembly: GCA_027475765.1. Classification (NCBI taxonomy): domain Eukaryota; phylum Oomycota; class Peronosporomycetes; genus Paralagenidium; species Paralagenidium karlingii. Next base: position 34,637 of record JAMFLO010000352.1, read on the forward strand.
TGCTATAGCTCGCTCCTCAC
>JAMFLO010000353.1:0-34630 GCA_027475765.1 Paralagenidium karlingii
GACGGTATTGTGTCTGCGATAGAGAGAAGACTCAGCATCGACGCGCTGTGTGTCGGTGAGCAAGACTCAAGCGGAAGTTCCAAGAAGGAAGATACAACATGGTGTCATTAATCAGCTGCCGTTGAGTCGTTGACGAAGTAGGCGAAAAAGAACTGGTCTTGATTGGTCGATTGTCAAGAACCAACTCGGGTTCACAGGGGTAATCCAGGGGTGGGGGTGGGGTGTGTTCAAATTCAAAGCGCGTGTCCCTCGGAGAAAAGCATTCTTAGAACCTCAAAACCTCACTAAACCTTACAAGACATACTGAAAGATCACTTCCACATTTCGGCGGAGACGATGGGGGTAGACGACTTCAGGATTAAAACAATCTAGGAACTGAAGTTCATTATGCAGGATATCCAAGTCTCTGATGACTTGCAGTCCGTATCCATATCTTTTCCAAAGATCTCAACAAGATACTGTTGTTGTCGTCTGGCTTGCAGCCGAAATTGTTGACAAGATAGTGGGAGAGAATAGTCTCATGATGAGAAAGTAAGTGGTGGTTTGGAAATATGCCTGTGACTATTCTATGCTCGTGGGTCACTTGGGTTGTGATTTCGTTCTGTGGCTGCTATAAAACGCCAATCACACATGCGATTGCTTTTTGGGAAGCGTTTCTAAGGTGAATTTGGGGAGTTGGAGAGGTCATTGGCTCTGCGCATGCCCCTATTCGAAACTATGAGGGATCGTGAACGGTACTGAAACTGTTGCTAGATCCATCCGAAAGCGATGAACGCGATGCAAAAGAACTCGTTTTCCAGTTTGCCCTCGTTCACTTCGTTTGGAATCCATTGCGCGAACGCAGAGCCAATGCCTCCCACCGCGATATACCCAACACAATACGGTGAGAACAGCGGGTGATTGACACACAGTTTGCATTGAGTTGAGTCCTTCAGGGTAAAACCGTTCATGGCTTGAGATGCCCACCAATACATGAAAGAACAGCGCCAGCCACCGACATCACGAACCACGATAGATTATCTCAATCAATGGCACCTTACTCTGTGAGCTCCATGTGGTCATGATCACGATGTTGCAGCAATCAGTGAAATGAAAAGTCGGTGGAATTAGAAGAGTCCCTGTCAGTCGATCAGTCGATGCACCACACGGCAGAGAGATGCATGGTAGCGCACGAGTTATTGTCATGGATGCGATCATAGAGAAAGCAGGACAGAGAAACTTGAGTACTGACAGCTTGACCACTGCTGCACCTTGGAGTGGGCGACGACGATACAACCACAAGCAGCAAAAACACGTTTTGATTGTGGATTTGCTCCAGTACACTTCGACAAACACTTTGAACAAACGGAAATCCTCCAAAATGCGATATTTTTTAAGAATGACGGTTTCATTTCAAGACATCGATTAATTGTTTCAAAGAAGACAGTGTCCCGACCAGTATATTACCGGTACATGGCGCACTATTCGAGACTTTTTGGAAGGCATTGGATCTAGTGTGTGGGAGGTATCAGTTTCCTGCAACACTAGGAAGAGTTGCAAGAAGTTACAATGCTTTGCAGAGTGTCAGTAGAACGTTCATTGAAGTGTACTAATGGATTTAGGACGTGTCATGCAAGAGTTTCGGCATCTGTTCTACGCCAGCAACATCATTATGTCGGTTTTTGTGAGGCTTTGAGAATATGGATAGTTTGAGGGGCATCGCCTCCTAAGTGTGATATAATGCGGTCAAAATCCTGTGTTTCAAACACTGTTTCAAACTCATTGTGAACAAGACAAGTATTATACAGTTTTATACAAGTGTTGCAAGAATGTAGACTGAATGTAGGAACAGTTACGAGTTAGAACGAGCACTAAGTTAGGGTCACTTCCGTTACAGTTTAGGTTTATTTAGTTTTTAGGTTAAAGTGTGAGGTTTATCTTGAAGGGACGCGCCTCTTCATGCGCCCTTCAAGCTGCCTTCACATTAGAACCAATCAGAGAGTATTTTACCCCAAAACCAACAAGTCTCTTCCTGAGCTGAACCTTCTGTTGGAACTAGCTATTCTCCGAGCCATACGACGGCCAAGACAAGAGAGCCCTTTCGAGCATCGGCGATAGACACCACAGAGGGAAAAGAGAAGTGCAGGCAGGCTGATCGATATCGCCGGGGCACATATTGACTAAATGACTGGCAGGCTGACTCTTTGTGTTGTCGCCGCCGTCCGTCTGATTGTGTGAGGTGCACCGGAGTGTTTTGGGACTCTCTCCGCTCCGTGTGTTCCTATTTACTTTGTGATTCTGCCTACTGTGTCACGTCGCTTGCTGGTAAAAGGCCAGAGCAATCCACTTGTGGAAAGAACCACGCAACTGCGTAAAGGGGTAACACAGCGTTTGGTGTGAGCGCCCCCGATTGAATTGATTTTTTCAATTCACTATATCACATAAGCCCCTCAAAGATCCTCTCAACTCATCAGAATCATCTTCCCTTCAACTACTCAAGTGTTTAGCCAAGGCTTCATGTTCATCTCTTCCAGCTCTGATATGTTTTGCTTGTATCCAGACCAATAAGAAGCCATTAGACTAGAGTCAATTGAGAGTCAGGAAGTACCTTACGTACAGAACCAGCAGGCTGAGTATCTTGACGTGGACTTGAGTAGATCCTAGAGAATCTCTGCTCGCTAAGTCTCTCACCGCATCAGTAACAGAAGGCAGACCACCATTGTGTCGCCATCGACACAGATTGTTTGAGGAGGAAGCGGATTTCTCAGGAGGATGCGATTGTCGCGGAAAAGATGAGTCCACTGGAGTGCTCTTTAAGAGTTTCTTCGGCCAATGCTTCCACCGATCATCAGCTAGTTCAGACCACTGACATAACCAATATGGTTACGTGCAGGGCGCACATGCAAACAAGTCCACTGTAGCCAGATTCCTGGGGTTACCTTGGCGGAACCCACTCTTTTGGAGCTGGTATCCAGGGTTGAATGTACTTGAACTTGAAGAGTTGGAGTTCTTGGATTCTGAGTGGAAGGTTATGTGGAATCGTGGATGCTGAGTTGGAATTCTGTAAAGTCGTTGTAGTGAAGCTGGAATCCGATGCAAAACAGTCGGATCCTCAATCTTTAGTCGGAATCCGGAAATACAACTTGGATTACCACAGCCTTGGACGCTGCATACCATTTTGTTCAATGGCTTCACTTCACATGCAGATATGGGTCGCGATTCTTGGATTGGTTAACTTGAGCTTCACACGGGATTCCTAGATTCCTGCGCCATTTTCATCGTCTTTTGCACTGCAGGATGCTGTTTCTTTATTAGAATCCAGAGTGTTTAGCGGATTTCGAGCTGCAATTCACGCACTCACAACCACATATCCTTGGGTTCTTGGTGACGGTTGACGACCTTTCACTTTGACGATCCGTTGGATCCCTGCTGGAATCCGTTTTGCTATTGTATTCACGCCATATCGCCACATCGCCATGCATCAACGCACAGGATTCCACTTGAGTCTCCCCCTTCTTGAATATTCCATGTTGGATTCTGGAATACTTTTTGTTGTAGTTTCTTCCTGGTGCGTTCTGGGTCAACTCCACTGGCTGAACCTGGGTTCTGGTAGAGTTGTGTATGAACCCTTCCATCTGCTTCTTGTACGCCATACTGATTCCGCAGCTTGAACGCGCCACATTCTCCATTAACTCAACACCATACGATTCCATTTCTGCTAGATACTTCTGGGAGTCCGCTTCATCACAGATGCCTTGATGAACTTGATGAGTATTCACCTTCTGATGACAACAGCGCATCGTGCCCAAGCAGATGGGCAAACGAAACGGCTGAATATTATGTGGGAGAATGCTCTACTCTGTATGGTGTCATACCACGGTGATGAGTAGAGCAGTCATGTGGGACCATCGATGCACAATACTTGTCAATGCGTCCACGGGAGTTACACCATTTCAATCGGATACAACTCGAATAGCATGAAACGTCCTGATTGATGCTTTTCCTGCTTCAGCGGCTTTGGGTAAATGTGTGAATAATGAATTTGCCAAGAGGTTTGCCGATGATCGTCAAAAGATGACCTAGCTCGAAAGCAACTTCAAGATTAAGGTGTTTAGGTTCACTAGAAGCCTACTATGATCAGAAGCAAACCAATGTGACGTTCAAATCATGTTGCGACAGCTCTTCCCCGTAGAAGCTAGACTAGACTAGATCTGACTTTCTGCGTGCATTTGCACATTGTAACTGCTCATAATTCAATTTGCCTGTTGCTGCCAACATCGCATGATCCTTCTTAGATTCCTCCGGGTATCACTTTGGGGATGGGCCTCATGGTTCATGCACGTGAAATGAGCCAGAGAGTCTGGCTTCAGAGGCTCATCAGCATAGCGATAGCTAAATCCTGCTGAAAGCTCCTGATTGGCTACTTGCTTAGTCAAAGCTGATGCTTCCAGCTTTGTTGCTGTCCCGTTGGTTGTCGTTGGCATTCTTGGCACAAAGAATAAAGTGATTTGCCGTGTGAATGGCCCCTCTTTATCTGTTCATATTCGTCGAGAACTCTAGAGTTTGATTGTGGTGTGGTCACTGTAACTAACGGGAGAAATCAGAATATGCAAAAGTGTTGACAAAATGCTTTACAACCATACCATGCCACTGCACTTGTGAGCTGCTACTATAACCTTGCATTTGCGCATAAGGCGCGTTCCTATTGTCTAAGTTGGGCGGTTAGTGCCGTTCAGGAGTCATTCAAAACGGTGGCAAGTATCGATAGTATCCTATGCTCCTGTACGAAGGATTCTCTAAGGATCCACACAGCCCAACCAATCTTTTTCCGCTCAACAGCGCAGCATCGCGTTTGTTCCTTGTGCACGTGCTCCATGAAACACCATGTTGGCTTCGTTATTCACGATGGCATTCCAAGCTGGCTTCGGCTGACCAAATGGCTCGACATCTCCCAAACTCTCGAGAAACTCATTCATGCCGTGAAGCATCATTCCTTCTTGGTCACATCCTCGACCCAAACAGTCAGTAGGAGAGCCACCAAAGTGGGTCATTGGAGCTTGGTACGCAAAATGGTTGGGGTGGGCACGAGGAAAGTGCTGCGCAACAGGTGCCTGAACTTGGTGATAGTAATGATGATGCAAAGCAGGAGCCAATGAAGCTCTGATCATGCTCTTCTTGTCGAGGTCACGAAATCCCATGGACACTGGAAACGAGACTTCAGTCGGTGACACCGGACTGCCCTTGTCACTTGGGCTCCTTGGTGATGTGCCCACCTGAACTGGCTGCTCCAAAGAAGACAAACGAGGAAGACGTTTCTGTTGGCAATTCTGCTGGGCTCCTTCTTCTCGTTCTCGTCGTTGATGCTGTTGTTGATCATTGGCACCTTCGACTATTCCAAGTCGGCCACCGGCAGACACACTGGAGTCGCTTCTTGTTCGCCCGCGAGGTCGATATCCGCGTTTGTGCCTCTCGATCTTTTGACGGTACTTTTGTGCATGGGACATCGCCTGACGCGCCGTTTTATTGCCGACATAGGCAGCGATGTATTTCCACGGACCTCGCGGAAACACTTCCAGCGCTTCAAGAAATCGTTCATGTTCCTCCGCAGTCCACATTTGATTGTAGCTGGACGAGACTGCTGGAGTCGACGACGAAGACGATGTCGATTGCTGCTGGTGTGGCGTTGTACAACGAGCCAGCGCAAACCTGGATTGAATTCTGGATTGTGGAATCCGAATCAATTGGGTCTGACGTGGATCGCATTGGTTCGAAGCTTCTTCTGTTTGCGCTTGCTCGTAAAACTGTTGGCGCACGCGGTAGGTGATGGTCATGGTGGGTTCTTCGAGGTGCGTATCGTTTGACGGACCAAATGCGCACTTGTTGGAAAGAGAGTCAATGAACGGAAATTGAAGAACAACAGCTTGAGCCATGAGCTGCATGTTGTCGACTGTCACGCCAAATGGCCCGGCTAAGCCCACGTTTATGACCTCACTCCACGTCGATGGCTACGGATTGTAAAAGTGTAGCTAACTGACCCTTCAAGTCTATGGTTCAGCTCTCACGTGGTGCAGTCAGCTTGTGGTCACTGACTCGAGTGGCCTAATGGCTGCACGCTCGGGTTCCACTCTTTGGTGTACTTGTGGTGGTTTCTCTATGAGACTTGCATTTTTTGTGGCTTGGCAAGCTCGCCAGAGATGGAGTCTTTTGGCGCTGGCACCTCTGGTAAGTACATCTGGCATTCTTCAACCCACACGCTGCAACAATCAAGCAGAAATACACCTGGTGCTGCTTCACCAGTGACGTTCTTTGTTCGCTCCATTTTTTGAGTTGCCCGCCAACAAAAGAAACGCGATCGTGTGGCATGAAACCAAGACCAACGCCAGAACCCCAGCACCCCATTGAGACTCATTTCCACGTTGCACAAAGATGCACCACACCAAAAAGATCCAAAGCAGGGCTCACCTTGTCCAACCAACGACACGTCGACGAATCAAAGCGTCGCCATGGATGGAAGCGATGCAGACTGTGCCGTTCGCACGTGGTGTACTGTGCTGTACTGTGGCAACGATATTGAAGTTGTAAAGGAGATTGGGTTGTTGCTTTCTCGGTTTGCTTCGCTTTTCGTGCAATTGGGACCGTGTTGCTTGCGTGGCATCTTGCGGTTTTGTCTTCCATGAACATCACAATTCAACACTGAGGATAAAAGTCTTCCACGCGTTGTCAAACACGTCTCATTGCTCTCCCACGTGGACGACTGCTGTTGCATCAAACCAACTCAACCACGGTAAGTATTTGGCACCCTCTTCGTTGTTTGTGGACAAGTTGCCCTGCTTTGGACATGCTCGATGCCAAAATGCCTCGGATCCAAAAGGCTTCACAAGGCTTGATCGGGTTCATATCCTTCCTTTTGTTGCAATGAAATAGCCACGCTTTGGATCAACCCGTCGCCATAGAGAGTGAAGCCTTCGAATTGATTCTGGACTATGACACGGAGACGCTCTGGAAATGAGGTAGAGCTTGCTTTTCTGAATGCTTTTGCTCAGCAGAGATAGAACCATTCTCATCCTCTTCACCGGGTCAGAGAAATCCTGGCGATCACCCACACCGGTTCAACCATCACTTTCACTTCATTCAAACCTGACAGCTCTGGTCACCCACCAAACTTAACTCTAGTAACAACATGTGGTCGTAACTACAGTAGGCAATCTTTCTCCTTGAGAGTCCGCACACATTTCACATGACAGTTTCCTCTCTTTCAGAGTATCAGAATCTATACGCGAATATACACCCTGTGATGGTGCATCCAACAAGCTACGCCGATCCACCAGAGCGTAGTTGCAATATTGAGAAGTACCACGAGTAAATGATCTTCTCGTGTGTTGATTCCAGCGTCTGCTGGCAGAGAGAAAGGAAACAAGCTTGTGCACACTTCATGCATCACGTAAATGCCAATGGCATTGCGACCCACACGAGCAAACACTTGACCAATCCAATGCCTCAGTGTCCAGCGATAGAGTTTCCATGATCCATCACATTCGAGGATGATCTCATCGGGGTTGGCATCCAGAAGCGTGCACGCGCACAGCGCCAGGCAAGCTAAGCCAGTCGAGCACAGAACGTACGACAAAGACCAGAGGTTCTTGTTCATTGGAATGAGCAAGTGATGCAACACCAAGCTCACAAGTATCGTCATGCAGCCACATACCAACAGGAACTGATGACGCTTGATGCTGAAGGCAGTGAAGAATCCGAAGAAGCACGTCACGCTGATCATGAGCATGTTGAGGAATCCCTCCGGGTCAAAAGCTCCAGTATCATACACGGCACGGATCGTCGGATGTTGGTACAAATGCATCTCTCCAAAAAACATGCGGTCCACGACCAAATGCGCTCCACCAGTGCAGTTTTCATACTTTCCGAAATCACCCATGCCGCCGGGGCCGATATATCCGCGCGGACAGTCCATGACCTTTACGAAGAAGACCACGCAGAGATTGATGACGCCAATCACAAAGGCCCAGATTCCGCAGAACCGAACTCTTGCGGGCAAATCACGAGGCCAACTCCATTGAAACACCATTGATACCACAAAGAAAGCAAACCCAAGCGCTTGAAGCACTCCTGGGAATCGCCACTCTTCCAGAGACTTGCTTTGATTGAGAAACAGCCCAATCCCCGCGAGTTTTATTGAACGCCACGTGATGTTCCACAAGTCACCTGCACGAGGAGTCTTGTGCGCCTGAGAGATAAACAAGCTGAAGCCCATGATCCACGCAAACCTGGTTTTGTTGATTGCAGTTGACAACACCAGTCACTTTCTTTGCATCAACAATTCCAGTCGAGTCGTAGCAACAGCATACGCACCAAGGGAAGACGACGTCTGCAAAGGTCAGTCCGTTCCAAATGCTATGCGTAAAAAACCGATAGCCTCCACCTGATCCAATCTGCACCAGTCAGCTTGTGGATCATTCGTACAGATCATTCGAGCGACTCACCGCCGTAATTGACAAACACCATGGCGCACATGGTGATGCCTCGGAAAATGTCTAGCGACTCAAAGCGAGCAGGCTTGTGGTTTTGCGTTGGTTGGCCCAGGCGGTTCTCCGAGGTGGCTACAAGTGGCTTGGCGCTCGAGGAACCTTGTTCAGCTGCTGCTTCACCAGCCGCATCATCGCCAAGTTGGGTGTATTGGTTCCATTTCGGCCGCGCAATGTCGCTTGTCGTGGTGCGCACAAACGCCCACGCGCACACAAACACCAGCAGGGCAACCACAAGTTCGCGCCAGTCACGGGCAACAGGCGAATGGTCAAAGTGCACCACGGGCCGGTGGCCACTGGCATCATCCGCAGAGAAATTCACTTGCAGCTTGTACTGCACCAGTGGTTCAAAGTCAAAGTGGTCCAAACGCCACAGCACCGAGGAGGAGGAGGAAGAGGAAGCATTGGCTTCAGCAGCATTGGCTGTGGCAACGGCTGGGACGGAGAGATCGTGCAGAATCAGATCCATTTGCGTGGATGGTGTGATCTCAAAGAAGAAACTGCCGTTCGCTTGCATGACATCGGGATCAGGGCCGGATCCACAGTGGGGTGGTCGTTCGCTGGCTTGGGCGGCGTCGTGGCACCATGTCGGCGTCAGCACATGGGGCAGGCACTATGACCAAGACCGCATCAGAATCAGACATCCAACAGCCCAACCCAACCTAACCACCAGCAACAGCAGCAGCACCACCACCACAGCAAATGCACATGCAAAGGACACTCACACGAACACAATCGGAGCTGTTGCCGGCCAATCGAAGCGCAGGCGGCGCGTTGCCCACCGCACCTCCGATCGACGTCACTTGCACTTCCAGCACTGGCATGAGCACTGTGGCAAGATTTTTCCAAAGTGGCGGCAAAAGTGGGTGGACCATTGGTGATCAACATACCGTAAATTGCAACGGAACCCCTGCAAACCCACCGTGTTCAGATCCACGAAGAGACGGACAAAGAGTTACGGACCAATTTGAAGTCCACTTACACCTGGTTTTGGTATACCATGAGTTCAACCTACCTTTTTATGTGTGATAAGACATCCAGCCCCCCCCCCCTTCAACCCATACAGTCCGTGACAAAGTATGTATTTATGTGCAGTTTGCCAATGAACACAACCAGTATGGTGGTACTAGCCACCATGGACTTAAAATACTTTCGCGTGGGTTCATCTTGAAGGAGTGACAAGTGTTGTTCCATTCCGAGACCAAGTCGATGGCTTTTTCGACCGCCCTGAGGTCTTCTTGAAAGTACTGTTCTTCGTACACTGAGCCACTTTTGAACCATTTGGTCACACAGGGTTCTCCTTGTTCCACTGATTGTTGCTGAACTCACGATCGTCTTTGGTGCAGCCACATTGCGCACAGCAGCGAGTGACCATGGCTTCACTCTCCTTGGAAGCTCGTCACCTGGGCCGAGTCGACAAGACCATCATGGTCAATCGCAGCCAAGTGCGGACGTTCACCAACGACAGCGGTCACTGGAGCGCGCCCAAGAGGCTGACCGAGCGTTGATTGCGCATTTTGAGAAGCTCAACTCCAATTCCGGCTGGCACAACTCGGATTTCCTATGGGGTCACGTCATGCACGCATTTCACATCCCATGTCTCTGGTGGTCAATTTGAGTTGTGTGAATTGCAAGGCGGTGTGTACTCCAATGCCGTGGTGCTGACCGATCCAATACTGCTCACGAGAATGAACCCAGCCCAACGAGACCTTTGGCCACTACCCGGTACGACGAGGCACGTCCATGGAATTGGGCACCGAAGTGCATGTGCTCACGCAACGCTTTCGACCCCAATTGAACTCGTGCATGGAAGAATAGGGCAGCGACTACTGACTGACTGCGTGACAGCTAGTGGATCAAGTTGAGTGGGTTTTAAGGAGTCATATATATCAATTCTGCAAACGAGACACTTGACCCGCAGATCTGTTTTTTCTTGAAGCGAACCGACTCCAATGGCACACAAGTACCTGACCATTTCAGAACGTGAAGAAACGGTATTCTTGGTCCGCACGTGCAAAGCAATGGACCAACCAGTTTCCATGCCCAAATGGACCCAATCTCCTCAAGTATGGTCATGGTATCTATGGACAGATTCATAACTACACCCCTGTCATTTCATTCCGATTGGTTCAGGCCTGCTTGAGTCATGACAAGCACTCAAAAGACCATCTCACAAGACCGTAGAGTAGATAAGATGAGCCCACTCGCAAGAGTTGGTAGCGGTCCATAGGGGAAGTTGTAAGCACTGTAGGGAATGCAGGTGGATCATTTTGTGAGTGCAACCGGATTCCACCAGTGGCAACAACAAGAGCAGTAGCAGCAGCAGCACAAGAAGCCCAAAGTCATCTCGGAGGTGCAAAGACTCAAGTTCGTTCCGACACTGATCGCGAAGTGAATAGGCAGAATCCTTGCATCTGAGCTACTCAGATCATCGTCGTCGTGTGTATGAATTCCAAGGTCGGCAACAACGCCGCCGTCAGCGTGGATATGGCCACTAAGAAGTAAGCCAAAGGACGTCTTCTACGGCCACGACTATGTCGACAAGACTAATCAAACTGGGAAGGCGAGAGAACACCAAGTGGCTTCTTTCTAAACAGAATAAATAACGATCTACGTTCCATTTAGACAAAACATTTACTCTATCGTCGCTCACTTCTTTCGTCACGACGCGTTGTTCTCAGAAGTTGACTCGGCCATCAAAGCAATCCATTGGCAGAGCTCCCTGAGGGGTTCGAATGTCCCCCAACAAAATCGCCGTCGAACAATCCGAGATCACTTCGAGAATGTCATCGTCAAAGTCATTCTCGTCCTGGTTCTGATCGCCTTCCTGATCGAGATCTTTGACGGTGAGCCTGTTCAATTCATCCAGCATGGATGCACGCAATTCCGAACAAACTTCGCTCGTTTGGTCTTCAAGAATCACTTCGTCGTCGTCAAACGCGAACGAACTAGTCGACATGAAACTATATCTTCGACCAGTCTGTTGTTGTTGTTGTTGTTGTTGTTGGGTTTCTCGACGGTAGCTGGACGCAAGCACCTCGCTGCACATGCTTTCTCCCAATTGGTTGTGGGTTTGGTCGCTACTGAGAATCGACCCCAGCATGGGCCAGGAGGCATCGTTGACTTGCGCCAAAAGAGCTCCAGTTGAGCACGACCCGACAAAAGTCGAGTTTTGGCTCGAGTGGCAGCTCAACTTGGGCTCATATCTGCTTGGGCGCGGCTCTTGCGGGATGCTGGTGTTGTTGTCGAGAAACACGGAATGGGAGGAGCACTGCTCCCAGTCGTTTTCGACGGAATCTTCAGCCATCATGGGGTGGTCGTGGTGGCGATAATTGTCCGTGTACCGTCGATGACGGTAGTGGTCTTCCGGTGGACTCTGGGTCAGATTACCATTGGCATCACGTTGCACAAACAGGTTCAGGAGACGATCAGCCTCCATGCGATTCCGGCTCGATGGCTGGTTGTACAACGGGAGGTGGCTACTTGACCCCATGAAGGTTTGGCGCCGTTGGGCAAAACTCTTTCGCTTGTCTCGGGACTGGCGATAGCACTTTTCGGCGTAAACTCGCAGCAAACAGGCTTCAGCTGAATGCTCTTGGATGGACGGCAATGGACGGCCACGGAATATACACTTTTCCATCGGAATCTGGTGGGCTCTGGCATAGATCTCTTTGACATACCGCAAAGGCACATAGTCGAGTTTGGACTGGATCTCGGACTGGAACAAGCGGTTGTCACGTCGATCCAACAGCATGGACTCTTGTTGATCTACCGCCATCGGAGGAGGTTGCACTGGCTGCAGCGGTTGCTGCTGCTGGGTTTGGGATACACACGACATGGAGCGAACTTTGGCCATGCTTTGCTGAAGCTGTCGGCGTGCTCGTCGTTGACGTCGATCTTCCTTGGAGCTCGGTCGCTGGAATCGAAGCACACATGGTTTCGTCGTGGTGGCCAAAAGCTTCAAAGTCGTTTCAAACCCTAGTTTCTTTGTGATACGATTGTTGATGCCGATCAATGCGTCGCCGAGTTGAATCATGTCCATTGCTTGCCCCTGAGAGAGCAACAGCTGACGGTCCACAATGAGTTCGACAATTGGAATGTCCTGGATGGCACTGAAGCGCTTGAACACCACACCGCCAAGTTGGTCGTGTTCTTCACTTTCCCATGTGACGGAGAATTGGTTGCGTTTGCTTCTTTCCCGTGCGCTTTCACTTTCACCAATGAAACTCGCGTCACTGCGATTGGAGCAAGGAGGCAATTCGGTCGCCACCAGCGTACTGCGCACAAACGTGTCTCGGCACACCTCATGTTCAAGGATGGTCGACTCTCGGCTGGCCAGACGTTTCATCTGAAGTGGTGGCTCACAAAACCGAAGATCATTGGGCATGTACAACGTGGATTCCACCGAGCTACCTGTCGTGTTTCTTTGCGAATAAGTCGAAGCGCGAGGGTGACTTGGACGAACCATTGAAAACGACACGTTGCGGCGGTGATCTTGGGAGTGTTGTTGTTGTTGCTGCTGCTGTTGCTGCTGCGGTGGCGGGTGTTGTTGCTTTGGAGTATTCGAAGAAGAGTTCTTCGACGAATGATGCGACACGGGCGATTCATACGGTGGTGGCGGAGGCAGCACCGCAGCTTGAAGTGTGAGCATCTGACGATGTTGCTGCTGCGACGCCAACGGTGATGGCGCCGTCATCGTGGACTGATGATGGTACACCGAGACTCGCGACATGGGGATGCGGAACCGTAACACCACGGGAAATCGTGGCGAAGACAGCAGTTTCATGCTCTTGCCAAAGCCCAATTGGGTGGTTTTCTTGTGATTGATCTGGATGAGCAAATGGCCAATGGCTACGCGCGCAAAGCCCTGGTTGTCGTAGGATTCTTCATTGTGGTCGCGCGATGCTTCTATCGCTGGTACGAAATGGCTCACCATCGGCGGCAAGTCGTCGCCCAATTCATCAGAAAACAGAAATGGCAGTTTACCGCGTTGCCATTGGAGCTCGTACTCGATGGAAGCGGCTCCTCCGTTGGATGAACTGGGTGACGCATGTGAAGTCGTCGCCGAGGTCTTGGTCTTGTGCAGCGCCAGCGAGGAAGATGAATTCGCGCGGGAGCCCAAGCGAAAGCGCATGGCTGGCTGTTCAATCGCAAGTCTTTCGCGCAGTCAATTGCCAATGCCCGTGTGAGTTTGGAGCACAAGAGAGAGCGAGAGCGAGAGCGAGAGCGAGAGCGAGGGCAAGCAAGTGAGCGGCTGAATGGCTAAATGGGAGACTGACTGAATGGCCGAATGAAGGGAACCCTGGATCAAGAAAGGCTCGTCTTTCTCTTGTCAGGCCACGCCAGGCCCTTACATGCTGAGCCTGCTACCTGGACTACTCTTGCGCCTCAGTGCCATTGAAGAGCTCAGTTGGGAAAAGGTGATGGCGTGTGTGCCGAACGCATGGACTATACGCACAGGTATACACGTGTACCCCCAGCCACCTCCCACTATTTAGGCACCAGCAATCCCGAAAAAAGACCCCACTGGCGCTTCAAGTCGACAGGCGGCCAATACAAACTGCGAGTCAGCTAGTCACCCAACGCCACCAACCCTGTACCCCACAAAACCACGTCAAATCAGGACAAAAGTATACTAATTGGTGATCAAATCCGGCACCACACCCAACAGTATACACCTCCCAGAAACGGGACGCCACGTCCTGTTTATTTACGTTGATACCCTAAAGTATCCAGAGTTTTTACCATACTAAACACCACATGGTCGCCAATGTCCAGCAACACCACCAACCATACCTCGCTCGAGTGCACCTCGATGCCATCCATCATCGTTCAAGATCTTCTAACATTACTTCTGTGGAGCAGTTGGAGATGACTTCGAGAAAGATGTCGTCCAGGTCGTCTCCTTCTCCTTCTTCTTCCTCGTCGTCGGCCAAGGCCAGCTCACTTAACAAAAGTGGACGATCCGTGGGTTCAGCCTCGTCGTTCTCTTCCGCTTCTTCCAGTACTTGCACCAAGTCTTCCTCACGAGTCTCTTCGAGCCACCCGAGCGACGAGAAGAAGCTCGCCTTCATCAGTGCATCCTCTTTCATCTTCTGGTCCAGCTGGGATGCAAACAAATCGTCGTAAAACAGATCGCAATCCAACCCATCCAGGTCTTCTTCGGGTTCCAGCACTGACAACGACGTATCACGTGGGTTTAGTGCTAGGTTGGCCGTGGAGCCCAACACCGTCGAATGGTGTGAGCTCAAAGTACTGCTTCGACGCTTGTGAATGTGACCGACCGAATGGACTGGATCAGCTGGATCAGCTCGATCAACTGCTGCACCAACGCTTTGTGGCTGCTTGTGGTCTGGTCGACGCCGTCTGGTCGTGGAAAAAACGGACTTGGAGGAGCAAAACTCCCAAGACTGCTGGTCGCGGCAGCTGCCTGGGTTGAAAGGTTCTTCTTTGTTGGTGCGGTTGAGAAAGAGCGTGCCCACTCGATCCAAAGACTCTTGATGTGCACTGGACGTCAGTTTACTCAGTGCGCGACGGTTCTGGGACAAGTCGGTTTCTTGCAACTCGCCAGAAATGATGCAGCGCTCCGTGTGGTGACGCAGCCTGCTTGCCTGCAAGGACTTTTCTTTGATGCAAGCCAAGGGAAGTTCCTCGAAATGGCACTTGTGCAACGGTTTGTGACACACTTTGGCAAAAAGCTCCTTGACATAGTCGAGAGGCACATGGTCCAGTTTTGTCTTGAACGGATGAGGATGCAGGCTCTCTTTGTTGGATTGGACGTCTTGACCACGACGTGGTCGTCTCTGGGAGCGGTGATGGGGAGAAGACATTCGTTGAAAGCGCAAGCGGCACGGTCGTCGCACGGTTCTCAACAACGCCAAGGTCTTGTGCACGCCAAACGTTTTGGTCTTGAACTCGTTGATTGCCACCAACGCATCGCCAATCTCGATGAGGTCCATTCCTTGGCCCAATTGCCCCATCGTTGTGACATCCACGACAAACTGGCTGACAATGGGCAAGTCCTGAATGGTACTGAACGCCTTGAACACCAGTCCATGCTCTTGGCTCTCCAGGATCACAGTGAACTGATGGTGTCTGCTGCTTTCATGAGCACTTTCCAAGCCTTCCACATAATGTGCTTGGTCTCGTCGTCGTGGACGAACACTTTGCAATCCGCAGTCCGAAGACTTGGCACCAAGTTGACGCATACTCATCGACAGACTCTTCATTCGCGGCTGCAAGTCGCAAAGAGACAAATCGTGGGGCATGAAGACCGTGGATTCAATGCACGGGTCAATGACTCTCGAGGATGAAAAGACGTGCGAGGATGACGACGCTATGGACACTTTTGGTGCTGCAGCCGGGGCCATACTTCGCAGACCCATCGAAGAAGACGCACCAAACGCACAGGATGGTCGCGCGGCCGGATTCATGGAGACTCTGGAGCCAGGGATACGGAAGCGTAGCACCATGGGAAGTCGTGGAAACTGCAAAAGCTGCATCGTCTTCTGGAAGCCAAGCTTTTTGGTGGTCTTGTGGTTGACTTGGATCAGCAAATGGCCCACGGCGACGGGGCCAAATGCAGGATCCATCATGGGTGGCATGCGCTGGTTGGTGGTCATTAGATGGCCATGGTGGCTCCACAGATTGGCACGAGAGCTCGAGCTACCTAGCGAATCCTCGTGGCTGGTGGTTGATGTCGTTGTGGCACACACAATGGGTGGCAGATCGGGTCCTAGATCATCGCCAAACTGCAATGGCAGGTAGCCGCGGGACCACAGAATGTCGTATTCGCTGTCGCCCGTGCCGCTCTTCTGGAAAAGATCCAAAGACGAGCGAAACGACTGGAAGCCAAAGCGCATGGTGCAGCAATCGGTGTGCAGGCGGGCGCGGGGGCGGGGACTCGCGTGCAAAACGCCGACTGATGCCAATCACCCAGCCAGTAACGAGTAGCAGCAGCAGACCCACACAGAGAGAAACAGGAGCAGCAGGAGAAGGGGATGGCTGTGTCTGCAAGCTGTCAACACTCATAGCGAAAGCTCAATCCTACGTGGCAGTCGCGAGAGCAGTGATACCTCCTTTTGCCGGAACGCCACGACTTGGTGCCATTGACATGGCCGAACTGATCACGACTGCCAGTGCGCAGACGATATACCTTGGATAAAGTATAGGACCCATTTGCCACGCTGGCAACAGCAGCTACGTGGCATTGTTCACGAAACACGGTGTGGGTGACTGCAATCTTTTCAAAAGACGAAGGTTGGCCCAAGCGCCAACAGACGCTTGTTGTGTGGGGGGGATACCAAAACACGGTTGGAGTTGGTTCAGCAAGCTCCAACCGTGTTTTGGTAGTGGATTCAGCACTGGTAGCCACTAGTAGCACCAAAACCAACACAAACCATAAGTGAGGTGGTGGGCTCTAGTGGTCCAGCATTCGCTTGGTATGCCAAAGGTCCCGTCTTCGAGACCCGTGGGTACCTCCAAAAGTTACTATGATAAGATTGCACCAGCATGCAGCACTCTCCCAAATGTGCATTCATAGGCTCCTTGCGAGACCCATGACAATCGGCTGGCCTTGAGTAACTTGTTTTGTATTTTGCTTATTATGGTTTCTCGGTGGAGTAGCAATGGGTAGCGTTCGTTTTGGTTGTTTGTGGCTGCTTGCTCTCTTTGGCGGGATATGCCATGGCACGAGGCACGCCAGTTTTGCGCAGCACCTCGAGCTCCAGGATATGCATGACCATGACCGTTGAACGATTGCATGTCAACCCAACACGACGGCACACGGAAGAGTGCTGTCTTATTTGGTTTGATCAAGAGATCTGGTTTTGTCACAAAATGACTTGACAAGACGCCGTCGCCGTGCAAACGAAGGTCAACAAGAGGTGCTCACACAAAATGCCGTTCTGTGTGTTGAGATGTTATGCTACTTCGTTGTCCTCCCAGCAATCAAACTTTTTGTCGTAGTCCTGGCCATAAAAGCCGTCTTGCGCATCGACATGGCGAGTGTAGCAACCAGTGGGCTTCTTACTGGTCATGTCCACGCTTGTGCTGCCGTTGCCACCAACCTTGGAGTCCATGTACGCTGTGCCGATTTGATGGATCGCAATCTCGAATGGTTCAAGAGACACACGAAGACGATCCGGGTGGCTGATGTGAAGTTTTCGGCGGAATTCGTGATCAATGTCCGCGCTAAGACGGAACGCATTTTGGCCGTACGAGACATACTTGGTCGAGCCCTTGATGGGGTATTCTTCGTGTCGTTGCAACTCCGAGATGAGCTTCGGCTTCTTGTGTTGTTGTTGCTGTTGCTGTTGCTGTTTGCCAAGGTCATAGACTCTTTCAGACGAAACAATTGAAAGTGTCTGCTCAAAGCTCTCGCGGTTGCCATCTTCCGTGAAGATTTGCTTGTTGTCAAACTCGAAATCTTGTTGCAACTTGTACAACTTGGTGCCTTTGGACGTCGTCACTTGCGCCTCCAATTGGATCTGACGCTTGGCACTAGTCGTGAAGGTCGCATTGAACCCTCCAGCCATGTCACGCGACACCAATGGCGTCACATGAGCATCCAGTTGCTTGGAGATCAACTTGGAGGTGGTTTGAGTCCCAGTCTTGTCCAGATACACCAACAGATTGCCATCCATGGGCCAGAAATCAATGCCATAGTCCACGAAATACGACACATTGTGCTTTTGGCCATCCAGCACTTTGCCTAGGAACGGCGTCAAGTTGATCAAGTAGGTTGGTGCTTCGAAGGCACCCGTGGCGACAATGGGACGCCACAGGTATGGGCACATGCCTCCGGTGAATACCAAAGGAAATGGCCACACCACGCCAACAACCTCGTCGTCGATCAACACCTGAACTTCCCGAAACGGTCCGCTTCCACAATTGCCAGTCGAATTGGCAAAATCAGACGGTGGATTCGTGAAATAAAACTCGTCGCATTGGTGGTGGGATAGAAACAGTTCCATGTACAGTTCTTCCGTGTTCGTCGGCACCATGACTTGCGCGAAATTGCTACCTGACGAGCTGGGCTGCACATTGAACCAGCCATAACTCGACGACGACTTGGACACGGGCGTGATGATATCGGGAAGATGCGCGACCTGCTCTCTGGCCGAAGAAGTCGAGGGTTGGTAGTATTCCAAGAACAACTTGATGGTGAACGCACTGGTGTAGACGTCATTCACGACGTTGTCCAACGACACCACGACGGTGCCGCCATTGCGAAACACTTGCTGGTAATTCGTCACATCCTTGGCGACTTCCCAGTCCGCTCCGGCCGCTTTACTCGGTTCTTGTGTGGACGTGCGCAGCATCTCAAAGCCATTGATCCATGCCGCAGCGATCCGATCAAATTGGCGTCCTTTGGGTACATTGGCGACCCATTTGAGGTACACGATGCTGTCCTCCGACGCGCAGGACGGCGCCGAGAAATTGCCGACAAATGGCGTGCCATACGAATGGCCAAACGTGTGGTCCATGATCATGGACGAACACTCTGGTTGTCCTTGGACGTTCGTGATGGGGGGTGCGATCACATCGATGGCTTTGGTCGGGTAGGCAGCGTTGAGTACGTCTTGGTCGGGGTATTCTTCGGCTGCCCAATAGGTGATGGCAGAGCCAAACAATTGGGCAAGTCGCGAGGTCATGTTGCCGATGAACGTGCGCGCGGTGTGTCGAAGACTCGAATGTCCCAGAAGACAAAGATGAACTGAACCTTGAGTTGTCTCCTGATGGTGGATGGTGGAACGGTGTCATGGAATACGATCAGATCCATGGAATCCAAAAAGTGTCTTCCACGAGGTCGACAATCCACGTCGAATTCCGTGTTCTGCCAAGTTTTTATGTGCGGTGCAAATGCAACTCTTTGGCTGGTGGTTCTGGGTGAAACTCTGTTCGCGTTGTTGTTGTTGTGAGTGGTGGTAGTCGGCATGACTGGCGTCACAACTGTGGACGACCAATTGAGGTTCCGGGTGCTGTTGAAGCAACCAGTTGCTCGAAGTGGGTGTGCACTGTGGCCTCGAACCTGCGTGGAAGCCGATGGCCGCATGATCCATGAGCTCTCCTGAACGATGACCTCGCACTGACTGGCCGTTTTGAAGACGAGGATGCATCGATTGGCATCGATGTGTTGTAGAGCATATGCAAAGCGTATTTATTTGGTTTAGAAAGCCGCCATTGGTTGCTCTGCTTCGTTGTCCTCCCAGCAATCAAACTTTTTGTCGTAGTCCTGGCCATAAAAGCCGTCTTGCGCATCGACATGGCGAGTGTAGCAACCAGTGGGCTTCTTACTGGTCATGTCCACGCTTGTGCTGCCGTTGCCACCAACCTTGGAGTCCATGTACGCTGTGCCGATTTGATGGATCGCAATCTCGAATGGTTCAAGAGACACACGAAGACGATCCGGGTGGCTGATGTGAAGTTTTCGGCGGAATTCGTGATCAATGTCCGCGCTAAGACGGAACGCATTTTGGCCGTACGAGACATACTTGGTCGAGCCCTTGATGGGGTATTCTTCGTGTCGTTGCAACTCCGAGATGAGCTTCGGCTTCTTGTGTTGTTGTTGCTGTTGCTGTTGCTGTTTGCCAAGGTCATAGACTCTTTCAGACGAAACAATTGAAAGTGTCTGCTCAAAGCTCTCGCGGTTGCCATCTTCCGTGAAGATTTGCTTGTTGTCAAACTCGAAATCTTGTTGCAACTTGTACAACTTGGTGCCTTTGGACGTCGTCACTTGCGCCTCCAATTGGATCTGACGCTTGGCACTAGTCGTGAAGGTCGCATTGAACCCTCCAGCCATGTCACGCGACACCAATGGCGTCACATGAGCATCCAGTTGCTTGGAGATCAACTTGGAGGTGGTTTGAGTCCCAGTCTTGTCCAGATACACCAACAGATTGCCATCCATGGGCCAGAAATCAATGCCATAGTCCACGAAATACGACACATTGTGCTTTTGGCCATCCAGCACTTTGCCTAGGAACGGCGTCAAGTTGATCAAGTAGGTTGGTGCTTCGAAGGCACCCGTGGCGACAATGGGACGCCACAGGTATGGGCACATGCCTCCGGTGAATACCAAAGGAAATGGCCACACCACGCCAACAACCTCGTCGTCGATCAACACCTGAACTTCCCGAAACGGTCCGCTTCCACAATTGCCAGTCGAATTGGCAAAATCAGACGGTGGATTCGTGAAATAAAACTCGTCGCATTGGTGGTGGGATAGAAACAGTTCCATGTACAGTTCTTCCGTGTTCGTCGGCACCATGACTTGCGCGAAATTGCTACCTGACGAGCTGGGCTGCACATTGAACCAGCCATAACTCGACGACGACTTGGACACGGGCGTGATGATATCGGGAAGATGCGCGACCTGCTCTCTGGCCGAAGAAGTCGAGGGTTGGTAGTATTCCAAGAACAACTTGATGGTGAACGCACTGGTGTAGACGTCATTCACGACGTTGTCCAACGACACCACGACGGTGCCGCCATTGCGAAACACTTGCTGGTAATTCGTCACATCCTTGGCGACTTCCCAGTCCGCTCCGGCCGCTTTACTCGGTTCTTGTGTGGACGTGCGCAGCATCTCAAAGCCATTGATCCATGCCGCAGCGATCCGATCAAATTGGCGTCCTTTGGGTACATTGGCGACCCATTTGAGGTACACGATGCTGTCCTCCGACGCGCAGGACGGCGCCGAGAAATTGCCGACAAATGGCGTGCCATACGAATGGCCAAACGTGTGGTCCATGATCATGGACGAACACTCTGGTTGTCCTTGGACGTTCGTGATGGGGGGTGCGATCACATCGATGGCTTTGGTCGGGTAGGCAGCGTTGAGTACGTCTTGGTCGGGGTATTCTTCGGCTGCCCAATAGGTGATGGCAGAGCCAAACAATTGGGCAAGTCGCGAGGTCATGTTGGTGGCGAAATGCAAAGTGAGCAGCCTTGGCCAATGCTGGCTTGCTGGTGTGGTGGTGTTGACGAGGCTTTGGACTTGAAGTCCAACTGAACCAGTGGCACGTGAGTAACGAAGTTGATGGGATGTGAAGAGTGAGATGAAGGGATGTCTGACCTTCTCTGACGGTTATCAGATGCCGCACCTTGGACCCCTTGGACCCTCCCAGTCAACCAACCCAACCCAACTCCGGCCACGTCCCGTCCCAGAAAAACGGCGCGTTCCTCATGCCAGGTCTTTGCGCCATGCCCATGCAACTCTTTGGCTGGTGGTGGGGTTGCTGGGTGCAATTGGCAGTGGTGTTCTTGTGGCAGACTGGCTTGCGCCACTCACCCAACTCTCGCGATACTGTGATGGAATCAAGGTGCTGTCTTCCTCAGAATGCCACCGTTGCAAAAGTGTGACCACCGTGGAGACCACGACGCCAACGGTTGACCGCGTTGTTGAAGCACGTGCCACAGAAGGTGAACGAGGAGCACCATGCTCTGGTGTGAATCGTTGGCAACGTTCTGGATTCAACGGTGTGGTTGCATCAAACACAAACCGGTGTGGACACAGCAACAAAAACAATCGAAGGGTCTCTCAGTCTTCTACACCTTCCATCCCATTTGGATGATGTCTGTTGGTGCTTCAGGTGATTCTGGATGCCAGATGTGCAGATTCCATTTGAGTTACTGGTAGAAAACGGACTGACATTGCCCATGGGGTGACGATCACCCAGTCAACCAAACTGGCCATCTGCTGGTGTCTGACGCTGTTGCTCACAAAGGATGAGGGCCCCAGGAGATAGATGATCTGCTAGTATCATAGTGGTATGGTACTAAAGGACAGCTGCAGTTGTTGGAGCAGGAAGCAAGCGTTTCAAACGGAATCGGGATTTGACCAACCTCAGCAGTCACTTCAGGACCTGTGGAAGCAACTGACGCAGTTGGGTTGGTGGCTGACAAGTGTGACTGTGTGCGTCTGTGACACTGCTGGTGATCGCAATTGAGTTTAACTGCGCAACTGGCGTTTGCGCACCTGTACCGCCGACGATCCCACAGAACCTCGAAAAGCAGCGGGTATCACAAGGGTGCGTTAACGACTGACCTATCGAGTCATGCGGTTTGTCAGGTGGCGTGTTGCCTACACCTTTTCCAACTGCTGCTTGTGCAATGGGTTGACCAACAGGTAGACCAATCAACCCCTGAAGCAATTCACCACTCGATACATGCAAGCGATGGTTGATGTCTTGGGCTTTGTTGTGTCTCTTATAAGTTACTACTGCTATGGACTATGCTTTTGTTCAATGCATGTGGTCGGTTGAGGAAGCAGCGGTTCCAGCGTCCGTCAATAAGGCCAAACACTCCATCACCATGTCACACTCCTGGAAACTCAAGGAATCTAGGGCTGAACAGGCCACGCTGCGAGAGGATGCCGGATTCACCACATTCTTCTGTTCTTCCAATAATTGGCCCGCCGCATGCGCCACAGCCACATCCGTGAGAATCTCTTCAATGCAGTCTTTGTCCAAATCCAGTTCTTCCTTGTGGTCCTCCAGCTCCAGTTCACGCTTGACTGCAAATCGACTACTTGAGCCACCCGTGTCGTGCGATCGCTGGCACGGACTGAGATGACGCAGATGACCAAGTTGCTGTGGGTTGTACCCGTGGATATTTGCCATCACCGAGCTCGTGTCATGGCAAGGGGTGACGCATTCCATGGGCTGGGTGGGACGATTGATCTGGGTGATGGCGCACCGCAAGGCTTCTTGCTGGATACGAAGCCGATCGCGTCGTTTTTTCCGACGTTCCATTTTCTGGCGATACTTTTGGGCGTGGGTCATGGCCTGTCGAGGGGTTTTATTGCCGACAAATTCGGCAATCATGCGCCATGGCCCGGCCGGGTACCGTTCCAGTGCTTCCAGAAAGCGTTCATGTTCGTTTGGGGCCCAGATATTGTCACGTCGCTTCGACGAGATCGGTGCATTGCTAGTGCCAGCTTCTTCTTCGCTGTCACTGCTGACAGAGGAGCAGCCATTGGCATTTCGGTTGCGACGCGAGGCATCGAGTTCGTCCAACTCGCATAACTCTTGTTGGATGCGGGACGAAATCGTCATTGCTTTGTGAAGAGCTGGTGCACGTTTACTTCCTTCCCAGCGGAAGATGGCCGATTCGTAAATGACAACCTTTGCAACAGCAGCAGTTCCCCAACGATATTGGCATCAACGCAAAGGCTTGGCTCTGGATTGGGGTCAGGGGGGCTAAGCGCTTGGTTCTTCTCTCTCACTTGGATAACCAGTTGAACACGCACTCCCCCCCCCCCCAACAAGCCTTTGGCAGGAAAATTGTGTGCGTGACAGGTGATGGCCCCCGTAGGCCTGAACTATTATTCAAGCAGACCAGCTGGTGGGTGTTGAGAAGCGTTAACGCAAGCACAACTCGTCACTTTTTCGCCTCTCTCGCAGGGGGTCTGTCTTTGAGCTGCTTGGAGCACACATCAACTGCCAGTTGGTCTGGAAGTTTTAGCTTCAACCTGTCACTCTGTCGGGTCCACGCAAATCCTGAAAAAGGACCTCGCAGCCCACCAAACGATCTCGAACGTCACGGTGCTTGCGGCTCCTTTGTACTTGTCCAGAGGCACAACCACAGGGAGCTCGTTGCAGATGCTCATGAGGTAGTACCACGGGCCAAAGGCGACAAGATGAAACGAACCTGGTCTCTGTTTCGTCCAGGGAGAGAGCAATGTGGGCAAACGAAGGGTTTCATGACCACGAGGCAAAGCGGTGTCTATAAGCAACAGCATCTCCATGGATTCAAACCCCCAAACTCTGGTGGCCAAGCAAGCAATTGGCACTGACGCAGGTGTCTGCAAACACCGAAAGCGTTCCCGCCCGTGTCATCATCGCCCATTTCACTCTTGCCAAGGTCAACTGTACTTCTCACCTACAGGAGCATTTTCCCAAAGCAAAGACGCCCACGGAGGATGCCACTTCCAAAGTGCTGCAAAGTAATCTTGTCGTTTCGCCCAATCATTTTATCCAAACTTCACACGACGAGTATTCTCGACGCATTGGCCCGACAAGACAGGCTCGTACCATTGCGATTGATGCTCGTCACTTGGTGGCTGGTTATCAAAGTGCTCTCAGCTGCGACTGTTATGGCCTCTCTGACAGCAGCTGATGCTGCAACAACCTTTACAGACTCAACCACATGGTGAGGGGATTGAGAACCCGCGCGTCAGATGCGTTGGAGATCACATTTGCGCCTTTGGGGATCTTGCGTTGGAGATCACATTTGCGCCTTTGGGCATCTTGCTCAAACACAGGTGGGCACCAACAGCATCGCACCGCTTTGTAGACAGCATGTGTAACAACCATCTGTTTCTCCGAATGCATTGGCACACACGCAGAGGGCACCGGAAGGCTTGACAATAAAATCACACACTAGTCTTCGCTTGCGCCAGATGGATTTGCGTGGAGGTCACCGAATTCAAGTCGGGCACAACAGACCCTTTGAAAAGGCTGCTCACCCATTGATGTCGTGGCCTCCATGAATCACGGCATCGGTTCGTGACAATGCGCATCGTCAATCCCACCCCAAGTCGTATTGTTCACAGCCGCAAGGGTAGATGCGAGACAAAGATCTCTATGGGTATCACAGCTGGCGCAATCGCAATCAAGCAGCGTGGGACCCTTGCAATCCTTGCCATCGACCATGTGATGAAGAATTGGTCGGCGATGGTGCAGTGGGTCGAGTGGGTCGTGGAGTTGGCGCAGTTAGATGTCCGGCATGGGTGGAACAGACCCATCGATAGTTTCCGGACAGATCCATGTTGCAGCGTCACAACCGTCCGTGACGACGGCGACGGCGGTCTGGCAAGTGACGCTACCGGTACCTCCACATACCCAGGACTGAAGCTGAAGTCAAGTGTGGAGACCCAGAAGAGTGGCATCCACAGCAAGAAGCAAGACGGTCAAGGTAAGCGCCACAACAGCAACCAAGTCGGGGTGCGCCATCCCAAGTCCAAGCAACGAAAGCCCAGAGACGACATGGGCCGATGCAGATGCCACCAACCCCAAGAATCCAGTGGTCATCACTTTACGGTGCACCTTTGAGACCAGCTTGGAGGAGCAGACAAAGAGCAGGAAAGAAGAGGAACGGAAAAAAGAACAGAACCAAACAACACAGAGGCTCACTTTGCAATTCTCTTCCTACTTTACAAGCGTCTCTTTCTTCATCTACTCTCAACTATCACCAGCAAAGTCACCAGATTCGGCCGTGGCTTGAAGGAGGATCAAGAGTTCGCAACAATCTAGAATCCTTTTGAGTCCTCCCATGACTCCATTCTTTTTGACAGTCCACCAGTGCCAACACTTCACGCATCATCGTCTGTTGCTTCTCGGCCGATTCAAAACACGATCGAATCGTCCGCGTCTTTTCGTGCCGCACCGACACCAGCATTTGCTGGTCTTTGGCTGGTTTCTCAGGAGTCGATGTGGCAAGTCGTGGCACCTCGTTCACCGCGTCGACGATCTTGGCTAGCAAGGCATCCTGCACCAAGTGTTGAGACAGAGTGTACTCTGCCCACGCCAACAAGTCCCAGCGGTTTTTCCACGGAATCGACCAACAAATTGGAGATAGCACCCAGCCCTGGAAGCTCCAGCACTTTGCCTGCGACCACCAGCTCTGCCCCATTGCGCAAGAAATTCAGCCACAACCTCCCCAAAGCACCACACATCCAACGATCTCGAAGCACGCAGCGAAGACTGGGTTGTGTGTTCGTTCACTTGGCTCTGGTGGTGGTGTACCAGTTGCACCGCGAGCTCTGGCGGCAGTACTCTGGGCTGTAGTCCCGTCCCATCCACTCGTGCATGGTTGGCTTGTTTTCAAACTCGATGAGCTTGAAGAGAGGAAAATCTTCGTCAAATTAGACCACCTTCTCCAGTTTGACGTCCCCATGCACCAGCGGTGCGTCGTAGTGAAGAAAATGCAGACACTCGGCGATTTATTTACATGGTAGGCACGACGTGATTGAGCGCCGCCTGCGCGTTGAAATCCTGTACCATGCGCTGGAAATTGTTCTTGCCAGGATGCAATGACCAGCACACAACGAGGACTGGCATCGTGCAACACGTCAACGTCTTAAGCAAACGCGACGGGTTCCACTACAAAACGTCTGAATGGTCTGCGTGAAGGTTGGCCAAGCGATACGGACTTGTCGCTGGAGAGACTGTCGGATGCACCAAACCAGTTGCAGAGTCGTTTGTGGGTGACAGTCGAACAAGGTTGAGCAGTGGTTCCATCACCAGTTTGGATGGGGTTGGCTGTGAGCCACTTGCCGACGAGGTAGCACCAAGATTGCTTGCTGTTCGGATGTGGTACGACGTACAATGGGATGTGCCGTGGTTGGTTGGCGATGGTACAGAGTGCACCACTTGCACGCTACCAGCTCTTGAGAACGAGCATTCACGGTGGCAGAGACTGCTTTTGTAGCCGCTAGCTCGAGTTTGGGCAACAACGACACCACATATTCACGGATCACACGGTTGGATCTGCTTGAAAGCGCGTGTAGAAAAGCTCAACGCTGCTTGCATCATGTTCGGATTAGCCACGGAGCCTTCCAGCACTTGAACAACCGCCGACACACTTTTGGTTGCCACCATGAGGTCAAATCGCGACGGATCATCATGCATGGCAGCAAATGGAACCATTTGCTCAAGAATCGCAAACACGTCGATCCACAAGCAACGTGACAACGCCTTTTGAGGTTCGTCACAGGTGCAGCCGACACTCACAAGTGATCGACCGCACGGACTTTCGAGCAGAGCCATTTGGATCCGTGGATCGTAGTGTTGCGCCAAACGCTTCCAGCATCGTGAGATCCAGTCATGGGGACCACTGGTTGTTGCTCTTGACCGTTAACTGAGTCAATTGCACAAGGATCGAGTGACTCTGCGTGACCAAACCCAATGCAATCTGCACGTGGTCCGCGAGTGTGATCAACATGTTGGACACGAGTTCCAAGTCGTTTGCATAGAGTATTGTTGCTTGAGGATGATGGTGAAGCAACAACCCACTCTGCAGGTACTCTCACAGAAACCAACCAACTGGTTCAACCATGGTGGATCAAATCCATGCCATGCCGACTTGAGTTGACGATTGGCACAGGTTTTTCAGCATTGTCCCCCCCCCAAAAAAAAATACTGTTCGTTGGGTCTCGTGGTTGCCGTGAACGAATTGCTTGACGCCACGTGGCAAGTGGCATGCCATCGCTGCCAACAACATGCAGATGCTCTTGATGGCGTTGCTGCCACTGCTGTTGATTACTCCAGACCGCTCCAAGGTCCTGCAACGCTCGTTGAATCAATGGATGGCCCTTGTGAATGATGGCACATTTGTTCAAAGCACACAACAGTTGCGAGTCATGCGGGTCACGTTGCAGTGGGTGTCTTCAGTTAACAGATTCACCCACTGCAGTGCTTCTGGGACCATTCTGCCATGGCGCAGCATGGGTAGCAAACGGTTCCACGCGCTCTGGCCAGAGAACTTTTCCATGCTTGCCATTGCGACGAACTGGTCTTCGTCAGAATCGACGTCAACCAATTAACAACTAGTGGATCACCAACGATTTGACAACGCACTTGACGGTTGCGGTCCTCCAACAGTCGGGTCAGCATGAACAGTAGCAGCCACGACGTGGCGGCATCGAGCGTTTCGGGACACCTTCATTTCCACCGGTATTCCCATCACCACGGCTGACCTCGTGGCACCCCCCACGACTCCAGCACGACCCGTGTCACGTGAATGGAGCGCTTGTTAACCGCAAGCGCAAATGCGCGTCGTTGGTTCTCCACGAGGCGACACAACAACTGCCACGAACTCTCTGGTTGCTCTCGCTGCGCCACTCGGGTGACCAGCAAATGCAACCGACTCGTTGAGTTCGACATGGGACTGGGTGGTGCGAGCATTGTGCACCAGGGGATCCACAATGTTGTGCCACAAATCCACGATTTGCTGTTGTGAAGCCACCACTGCCACGTCTTCTTCTTCTTCTTCTTTGGTGCCACGGGCATCTTGTGCTTGTGCCATGGTGTGGTATGCCAGGTCATGAAGTCGTAGAACGGTCTCGATGGTCACCACAAATGGTGCCATGCCCGCCACCTTGGCAGCCTTTGGCGGCTCTTTGGACCAGCGAGCGCAAGAAGCGAGGGACTCATCCTTGACTTGTAACAACTGATCCAAAGCGCGCAGCGCATGGCAATCCATGTTGTGCGAGTAGCGCGAAGAGAGCACTTCAAGCAGAAATGTCAGAGCACCCTGCTGCGCCACTTGCTCTCGCACACTATGCCCGTTGACGTCAGTGCCACTAACCACACCGATTAAGCCACACGCCAAAAGAGTAGCAGTGACTTCGGGGCTTTTGTGACTCTGCACTCTGCACCACTCTGGCCACTATCTGATGCTTGATGATTGCGTCGCGTTTACCAGCATCGTGGGCTTGGAGGCTCCGCACAAGTGCACAACCACAAAGAGAGCCTTGGCGCGCTCGTTGTCTTGCTCAACGAGTGTCACTAACAGTCGTAGCAGTTCACCAAAGCTTCGCACGGACAGGTGCTCAACAAAACAAAGGATGCCACCATGACAAACGGGTCGTACACCACCACCACCAACCGTGCTGCTTGTGGTCAGTTCACTGTTTAATCTACTGTCAAAGAGCTCGTAGACACATTGGGCGGTGAGCCATTGGGCGTCTTCACAAGCCGCAAAGCAGTCCATAAACGCTTCTTGTTGCCTCATAGTGGCTTAACAACCACAAAGTGCACTCAGAAGTTCACAAATACTCCGCGGATGCCCCACAACGAAGGGGGCTCAAAGTCAATGAGACTGGAAAAGGACACAATACGCACGACAAGTTTCTTTGGGCCACTACCACTTCCTGTCGGTCTTCCGCCCCCCGCAGACATTTGCACCAAGATGCGACATTTCGAGGGCTGGAAACAAAACAATCGGACTATTCGAACAACTTGGGCACGCGGCCATTTGGAGATCAGCACTTGGAGCCCACCACAGTCCATCAATACTTTCTGATTGAGCAGGTAGTTGCCATTTGTGACAAGCTCTCGGATGGCGTTTTCACCGGACTCCATCTGTTCGGGAATCCATTTGGAGATCTCTAGGAGCGACACCCGATGCTGGATTCTTGTCCGAAATGGCACATAGGAAGTCTTCTCAATGAGGCATTTTTTCTGGGGCCATTCTTTTGGCTGCTGCGTGGATTTTGTGACTTAGTGGATCTACAAAGCAAATCACAAAAACACTGGTTGTGGATTCTGGCGAGCGTTTTTCTGGATTGCTATGTGTAAAAGCGAAGGCTAGATCTGTAATTTTTGGGTATTGTGGGTGGAGTTCCTGCGTGTGCAACACTTCGAACCAATCGTTACGATACAGTCTGATATCTCCTTTTCAATTAACCAATGCAGTGGACGGTATCAACACATGTGGAAGCAGTCTCTACAAACGATTGGTTTGGACAGGTTGCCTCGGGTTCGTCTGATCGGATGCCTCTTTGAAGTGGTTTTGCTGGCTGCTGACTGTTCACAGTTGCCAATGCCTGTGATTGGATCGCTGCGCACTTGCCAATTGCTCTGCGTCCCCAAATGATTCGTGTGGTGCAAGACTCGTACACAGTACATTTAAGCCAACTTACACCATAAGTCCCATACCGACATGTTGTCGGCTTTCTCTTGTCGAATCCTCAACTCTAGGACCCTGCTCTTCGTTGATGGACTGACAGCATCCATAACACGAGAGTGGCAGCTTCTCTTCAGATGCCCTGTAGATCAGAAACTGATTGAATTTGATACTCTCGAAAACGAGCAGAGCACACCAAAATGTTGTGTCGCCTTTCACATATCCAAGGCGAACCAATTGGTTTCTCTCTCTCTCTCTCTCTCTTACTGATTGGCTGATTGGTCAGTTGGAAATCCAAACAGACCAATCAGCGATACAATTCAATTGGTTTTGAGCCAATCAGGCACGTCAGCTCCAGATCGTGCTTTGGCCAATCAACGTTGTGGGCATCCAGACAGAAGGACGCGATCGAAAGAAAGCCGTGAAGACGACCACGAAGAAAGCATCAGAAACGAAGGGCTGCGGCTTGGTGGACTAGTGGAAGCATTTGATTCTGCTGAACAACCAGTGTTCTATGGATCTCGAGCTGTTTTATGCCAATCAAACGCTAGAATCGGCATGAAAACGTGACTACTCGTCCAAGGTAGAGTAAATGACTTCGAAGTTCTCCCCGCAGGTTTGACTCCAGCATTTCGCGGACGCTCTCAATAAAGACGTCCAGTGGAGTAACCCCTGCTTGGTTTTAGGCATAATGCTACATCTGCAGATTTGAGGAGTATTGGGTTAGAACAGAGATTTTCATTACGATACACAGTCTCATTTCATTTTCAGTTTACCAACAATTGAAATGGACATTCGGAGTTCAATTAACACGACAAGAGGGTTGTATCAACAGATGATGATGCGCTCTCTACGGAAGATTTCTGGTTTGGACTGGTCGCCTCTGGTTCTTCTGGTTGTTTGCCTGGTTGAAGTGGCTGTGTTGGCTGTTGATTGTTAAGAATTGACTGAATCTCTTGACAGACACGAACAATCACCCAGTCCTGTGCATGGATCGATGCACACTTGTCAATTGCTCTTGACACCACTGATCCATGTGGCATCGCCTTGCTATTGTTGCCTCCACTGTCGTTCTCCAGTGTTGGGTTCTGCACTAACAATTTGACCACTTGTAAAGCCGACAACAACACCACTTTGTCACTCCATTGCTGGGGACCAATCAGGATGGATTCCAGCCATTTGACAACTTGTGGTTTACTGGCCAGTTGACTCTTGATCTTGTGGTCGGCATCGTCGTTCAGCACTTGCAGCACCATGGCAAGAAGCAAAATGGAGGCACTGCTATCGCCGACGACACGATTCACCTCAACACACTCGCCTGATCCATTCGCGGGGTCTTCACTATGATTATTGGACTCTTCTCGATTGTCCCTGCCAGCAACGCCGTCGGTCGTCAACGGCTCATAGTGTTCCGAGACCACTTGGATCACATCCACTCCACCGTTGGCCACCACAAAGTCGTACGCGTCCTGACGTCTTTCCGTGATGCGACACAGCAAGAGCCAGGCGTTGAGTGGATTGCTTTGCTCTCGCTGGCCGATGCGCTTCAACAACGAGGACACGATCTCAATCACTTGGTCTTTCTGCAGAAACGACTGCACCAGGTTCTCCACACGGGTCAGCACGCGGTGCCACAGACCCATCATCTGCTCCACAATCAGCGTGTCACTATCATCTCTGTCTTCTTGGGGGCTTTCTCCGCCACTTTTTTTGCCTCTAGGCACTTCGTCCAGATCTCTTTGAGCGCAGTCGTGCAAAAGCATAAAGCTCTTAGGGTCCATCACTCGGGAAGCCACGCTGTCATCGCGCAGCAATTGCTCCAATGCCCAGAGAGCATGCAGTCGGATCTCTCGAAATTGGTGACACAGCGCCTGCAACACGAACGCCAGTGCACCCTGGTTCACTAATTCTTCCACTTCCATAGGCTCTCGGGCGATGCCGCAAAAGTTTCGAATCATGTCACAAACCAGGCAAATCGACGGGAAATCTAATGGTGTCGTATGGTCGTCGTCGTAGTTCTCACCACTACCACTACCAGCGGTTGCACTACCATTGGCACTGTCACTGCCGCTATTACCACGATTGAACTGGTGGCATTCCAGAACTTTGGCAAACACGCGGTCTTTCAAAAGTGCATTGCGTTTGTCTCGTTGGTCTCCGTTGGTGAGAGCACACACTACGTATAGCGCTTTGCACCGCTCTTTGTTGAGTTCAATCACCACCAAAAGCTGCTGAATCACTTCTCGAAAGTCGCTGAGGCTCCACCAAAATGGCTCGAAGCTACTCCCGCCATTGTTGCCAAACAGACAGCACACACACTCGGCGGCGAGACACCATGTCTCTTCATACGAAGTGAGTCGCCAGTACTTGGCCAGTGGCACCAACACGTCGCGCGCTAACAGCCCCAGCCGTTGCTTGGGTTGCTTGCGGATAAACAGCAGCACTTCTTGCAGCACATCGCACTGCTGGGATTTGGTCATGGGAGCCACTAAAGTGCGGTTCTTGGCCGCCGCCGATTTGAGTTTGAAACTACTGATGTCACTATTCAGGTTGATGTTGTTGGTCTTGTCATAGTGCACTTGGGCTTGTTCCACTAGCGAATGGAGCTGTTTCAGCACCAGTTGCCGTGGCTTTTGCTCCTGGAAAGTCACTAGCAGTTCACTCGCGAGTTGCTGGATGGCCTGGTTGAATTTCGCTTCTTTGGTGTTGGTGAACTTGCCGATTTTGTGCACAATTGGTGGTTCACTGTTACTATTGCTGCTGGAAGATGCCAATAGTGAATCCACAAACTGCGGAAATAGTGACATAGTGCGAAGCACCACTAGTGATTGCTGCACAAATTCACTATCGGTGCTCTCCAGCAAAAGTCCCAAAAATTTCACGCCGCCTACCCGCTGGAAATGGTTGAGAATGCGCTCTTGACGCTTGTCCTGCTGTTCACCGTTAGAGTCCTCTTGACTGCTACTTCCTGCGCCCTGTTGTTGCAGAAGCCGCTCAAAGAGTCGATTCAAAAGTGTGCAAATGTCCAGTGGGTGCCACAATTTTTGAAACCGAATCAAGTGGTCCACTAATTCTTCGATGAAAAAATGCACTTCGAGGTACCAATTGGACACGATACGAAACACAAATTCCTGGGCCACTAACCGTTCTTCTTGGCGCTCCACAAACTGTAGACAGTGGCTGAGGAAATCCATTTCGTGCACGAGCACACGGCAGACTTGCGGCTGGTAACACAACAAGCGCAGAATGCGCACCACGTCGGCGTGGGGCCATTTGGACAGCAGCACTGGGATGCCGCCGGCGTTCAGTAAATGCATCTGGTTGCTAAGGAAATTGTTTGTCGTGATCATCTCCAAAATAAACTTTTCAGCCAGCCGCTCTTGCTCTGGCGACCAATTGCCCTCGCGAAGCTTGGTCACTAACAAGTGCATCTTGGTCTCGGCCGACACAAAGTTTGTCGTGAGCTTCATGACTCTGTCTTTGGCTGGGGATAGTGGTTGGAAAAGAGTTTTGGTTTCTTGAGTAACGTTGAAGCGTGCTGGTGCGTCGCCAGTCGCCAATCCCCAGTGTGTGCCTCGTTGATCCAATTGTAGCAACCGCAGTGGTGGTGATTTCTTTTGAGTTTTTGAACCCGGCCAAAGTGGAGCTGCCCTGATTGATGGGTGAACTTGAATAGTGGCAAAGCTTTATGCAGTGCAGTGGTGGTTGCCCCACCAGCCGGTTTTTCTGCAGTGCCCAACAGAGTGTCAGTGCCCAGCTCACAATCAGGCGAACGTTAGTGCACTTTTTGGTGGGACCACACCACAAAAGGCCCCTTTGATGTGGTAACGCCATCCAACGGACACCAGTGACCAAGAAGAAAGGCGGACGGCTAGATTGGTAAATTTGGGTTGTAGATTTCACGATTTCGCAAACATTGGTGTTTCAATCCGTACTCATTGATCCGACTCAAGAAATTAACCTAAACCTATGTCTTGTGTTGAATTTGAAACTCAAGAAGTAAAGAAAAAAGAAAAATAACGGGAGAGAGATCTTATCTAGCACGCCAAAATCCCCCCACATTTGGAGGTCAAAAAAAGACGCCACGCGCTTCAAAATCCAGAATGGAAACACGAAAGAGACGCCAAAAGCAGCGCCGCATACTGAAAGAGCCCTGTGTGCCGACGAATCGGGGGAAGAGTTAGACAAAACGACACCAGCAGCAAATCAGCACCACCCGATAGAAGAAGCGGACGGCACCGATAGCAGTAGGTAAGTAGACAGAAGGAGAAGGGCTAATCTAATGCAAACAGTAGAGCTGACCTAATGCGTCGCTAAACTGCAGATTCCCCGTTGTGATATAGTGCTTCAGAAATTTCTGTTGAAGGTTACAAGCAACATTGTGAAGAGTTGCAGGAAGCCTTAAGGGGTTTCAGAGTGTGGTTTGAAGGTACACAAAGTAGGAGTTTATTTATGGATTTAGGACGTGCCAAGCAGGAGTT